>ML831234.1:0-26976 GCA_009831015.1 Picea engelmannii
AGGGGCTTCCAATGGCCAAATTGTTGATTTTCCACTTGTAACAATCAGACTTGAGGTAGTTCCAACATGTTCCCCACTCATGGAGTCATGGTCAACTGATTTCAAAATGGTTGTTCCATTTGTCCTCCTACAATAATTATAAAATATTTTGTTTCATACAAGTGTGAAAGTCAAGTAGTTAGTTGGGTCAAATCAGATCTCTGACCAATAGTCATAATTCATTAATTACAATTAGCCAAATTCGAAATTCAGAATTACCATAAATGGAAAAAAAATTCCAATTTCGAATTTACCAAAAACGAAATAAATTTCCTAAGAAATTGAAAATTCAAAAATAATTTATTTTGGGGGATGTTACATCTCATCCCTTCTCTTTCCTTTCAAAGGAAAACATTGTGCACTCCTGGAAACCTTCTACTCAAAGAACACCTTGCTGAGTGTTTTCTATAGAGTGTTCAACAACTCTATGAGTATCTTCGTCTTATACTCTTCTCCCTAAACTCGAAAAAGAGTTCTCTCTATGCACACTTGCACTCACTCGATACTCGCCTGTAAGATCCCTACAGAGTTATCAATGACTCTATCTCTCTCTAAACTCAACACAAAGTTCTTCCTGTGCACTCCTTGCACCTTCACAGATGAAGGTTCAATGATATCTCTCCTGATCTTCTCTGAGGTTAACTTACCTCTCTCAATGCACTCCTTGAGGACAATGTGCACTACTTTCACTCGAAAATTCAAAGAAGAGAAACAATTGAAACTTATTCAATACTTCACCAGTTTACACATTCAAACCAATCTGATTTAAGAAAATGTTCAGATTCCATTTTCTTTCCAATATCTTCTCTGCTCTATAATCATTCTCAGGTAGTAGCCAGTTTCTCTCAGTCCCCAATCCATGTGATCATGAACCATGACTAAGGTTTAGATCACTAGGTTCTTATTCAGGCCTTCGTCTTCAGAAGATTTCCAAGCACCACCCAACAATCTCTCAGAGTTCAGATTACTGAACTCGCAAAGTAGGGCAGATGAACCATCCATGTCTACTCAACATCTGATGGCTAACACTCACAATGGAGCCTTAGGTGTCTGAGTTATGGGTGTTCGAGTCTTCGAGACTTCAAAGCTTCGAAGGATCTTGCATCCACACTTCCAAGTTGTGAATCTCTGAATAGTCCCGAGAACCCTTGGTGATGTCATTACATCACATCACTTACATTTTTCAATTACACGAGCATGTGGTAGCAGTTTGGAGTAACCCTCCTTTCGTCCCATAATTCTTCTAATGCTGACATGTAATCCCTTGGTGAAACCATGGTTTGGATTGCAAGACTGCCTTGCATAATTAACTTCCATGCAAATTTGGTCCCCGTAATTCCTCCAGGTCATCGATCTAGATTTATCATGATCAATGCCAGTGTGGGTCCTCCAACTTTTAACTACATTACATAACCTCGGGCCCACTAGCCCTTCTCATACGACAAGTCACATGATAGAATAATAGCAGCTGATACATGGCCCATTCATATGGGTTACACACGTCACGTTCCAAATTCCATTTCAATATTCCACGGCTCGGAATCCACTTACACTTGGCATACAACCCATGTGTACATGCCACCTCCAAGTGACATCATCATGAATCCCTAGTTTGGCTCTTCGGAATATTTTTCCCTTCACTACTACATTTGACCTTTTTAACATTGGCTTGATCGAATGGTCGAGCTATCCTAGCCAGATCTATGGTGTAGATCAACTTCAGAGTTTTGGGCTTTATCCCTTCTCTTGTTTCTGCCATCAAACTTCACTGAAGTCCTGAAGTTCGAAGGGATTCTGGTTTAACTCCTCTACACCTTTCCTAGATCTGACAGTTGTAATGGATTTCCCTTCCCTCCGAGCAAATCCTATGGCACAGGACAAAATTTGTTACTCTCTGGATTTCCAAAGGAATTCACGGATAATTGTCTCGCAACATTACCATATCTGACCGTCGTGAATGATTCTCCTTCTCCCAAACATATCCTAAGGTCCACATTAATCTGCGGCCCAACACCACTTATGTCATGGTTTTACAATACTCATATTCCTCCTGAGCTTCGTAACATGACCAAGGTAACTTCTTGGAACTCGAGAAGGTTCTGGGCTTCTAAATTGGTCCTCCAGACACAATTTCCACTTGAAAATTCAGGTCCAATGGACACTTATTCATCCCATTCATGACCAATGTTTGAAGGATTTGAATTTGAATTTTTTCCATTTCGACAATAATTCTTTTCCAAAAATTTTGCTTCAACTACCACTAACATAGCCCATCCAAGCTCTGTGTTGAAACCATGGCTCTAGTACCAATTTGTAACATCCCTAGCCACCAACATGCTGGGAAATGTCATTAACACAACGTTAACTTAGCCTTTAAAGATTTGATACCAATTTGTAACATCCCCAACCACCCACAGGCCAGGCAATGTCACTACTTAGCTCTAACTTATCTCTAATACCAAACTATAGCATCCCCGACGAATAGAGAGACCGGGTAATGTTACCACTGCGGAACAAACACTTATATAATATATGAATTTTAATGAATTAACACACTTAATCACAATAACCATAGAATTACTGCTACCATACAGAATCAATGTAATTAACATTAGTTCATATATGCAACATAATACATGATAACATTCAAGCATCACATACATGCATAACATATAAATTAAGCATAGACTGATACTTATATTTTCAATTGGAGTAACACCACCAACTACATGCAAACCTTCCATGAACCTCCTAGATATAGACCATGCTTCTCATTAGGCTCAAGAATCAGTCACCCCCAAGCTAGGGCTAAGATCCACCCAGAGCAAGGGAATCCTAGAATAGGCTGAGGTTACAGGAAACTGCATAGTGCAACTGGAAGGATTCTCTCCAAGAGACTTCTTATGCCCACTACTCACAGAATCTTATTCCCCACATTCCTATTCCACCCCAGGAGTATACACCTTTACTCTCAAACAGTCCATTAGATGCTAAACCTCCCTTACCTTGGGCTTCAACAACAGGCCGAACCGAAATTCTCAAAGCTCCATAGTTGGTGTTGGACTCTCTCTAAGAGAATGCCACTTCCCAACAAACTCTCTCACCTGGAGAGAGCTTCTCATAGGCTTGACAACCTCTCTCTTCATCCACAGGCCTGACAACCTGCTTCTTCAACCAGTTTCAACTCAATTCCCACAAGGTAAGGACAACAACCACTGACTAATACAATTCAGGAAAAAAAAATGCAGCAAGCCACACTCAGTCTAGAAACTGCATGGCTAGAACCACCAACAACTATGACACACACATGAGACATACATATACATAATTCTTGGGCTTCACTGAAGAAAAGGCTCATTCCACGGGTTCTTACTCGGTTCATTATGCGTGACTAGATGACAAAACATAGGGGTCGAGTGCAGTGACCAAAACGGTTCAGACGCCCCCCGATCCCCATGAACTTAGGCCGAGGGTGACATAATGAGAGAGTGACCACCAACACATCTGACTCATTAGTTTTAACTGCATGCACTCAGGTCGACACTTGTCTTCCTGGAGCCGCATGAGTTCCACTTAGCACACGTTCCCTTTACATGAACATAGGAAAACACTCAACATGTCCACCTTAACCTTGAGGAAATAATAATAAATTATTATCCCCTTTAGAGGTAAGCACCCTATCTTAGACCCTAGGCCCACACACTTAGTGTAATGTACCCGAAAGTTTACATAATTTATTTTTTTTCTAATTGGGATACTTCGAGTTACTGTTTTGTCCTCAAAAGATTTCAGACATTCACTGGCCATGTTGTACAACAATCCTATTTCCTTTTATCCCTCCTATCATAATTTCTTTAATGTGTGCTCGACTCTTATTTTTACAAAATTGAGCTATACATGAGTATAAGTATATAACAAAAGAGGTTTTGTTTCATCAAACTTAATACTATTAACCATCTTTGTTTTAGGTTCGCATCCTACTTAAGATATGGAGGTGTGACCACATAGAGCTATTATCATGTTCATATGGTGGCCATATATGTAAAGGCCTTACAATGCCTACTCCTATAAGAAACTGTAGCGTATACTAAGGAAGGGTTAAACATTAATTAAAATGCCCTTAAACCAAATATCGTTCTAGGCAGGTATCGGTCCTTGTTTCGCATAGTTGGACTTGTGAAGATAACAAAGCACATAGAGGTTAAAATCATAAAGGCTATAGTTACACTTGATACCACTAACCACTTCCTAGATAATTAATGGAATTTATGCTATCTACTTAGGCCACGGTTTAGTGCATTGTCAGTTAGGTTTAGCATGTAACCAGAAATAGTAGGGTGAAATTGTAACTCTAAATAGGCTACCCAACATACTTCACCATTAATATTGTGAGAAAATATGGAAGAGACTGATATTATCTCGCCTTAATGGCCTATCTGTGACATTTCAGATGTCCTGGGATAAGTCCATTTGGTTTAGTACTCGTCTTATGTTCCCAATGCATTTTCAACAACTCACCATGTTCACATGGATGAGGTACAATTATCACCCATCCCCATTACTCCATGTGAAGGGTTATCCCAGCCTTATCATTTTCATTCCCTTCTTGGCTCTGTGAAGAGGGTGAGAAAACCTTACAGGCCATTTCCTATTTGGTATTCACCTTGGCAATCATGGGCATGATTATGTGGTTCATTTTTATTCTGGATGAAAGAGAACTTGGAAGGATCTTCCAAACGACAATTCTAGGTGAGGTAAGTCGACTGTCGACCACTATTTCATCTTTGTATCCAAGATTCCTGTATCGTTAGGAGGAGTCGCGAGTAGAATTCTTGGTCTTACTTTCAAGGTTTACTGTAGTGGTGTGTTTTTTGACATTACCCTAGCAACGCTTAGGTTTTCCGTAGATTACCCTTTCTCTGTACTAGTTTTGTTTTTTAGACCAAGTCATTTCCCCTGTGGAAGGAACTTATCACTCTGTATTTTACCATTAGTTCTTCTGAGCATATGATGTTTTGAACTGAACCCTTGTTACTGGGCCTAGCTCATTCATTGTCTAGTCCTCTGGTTGGTGGGGTATTATATTTGAGTAGTCCTTTTTAAGTGAACATCAGGATTTTTTGGTCGTAAGGATGTCTGTTACCCTTCTCAACCCCGATCTTCTCCTCTCGACAGTAACCAAATTTTTCTTAAATATGGAAATATTAAAAGGGGCTTCGAGCTACCGAAGGTTAACAGTCTACTTAACCCTAACCAACAGTTTGGCATCCTGTGTCGTATACTAGGAATAATTCAGGACTCATTCTTTGGTACCCATTTTCTAGTAAGTCTAAACGTATTACCAAGGTCATGCACATCTGGTGTCCTTTATTTTAGCACAATATTGATTCAGTATATTCTCTTCCTTTAATGGACAGATTCACAGATGTGATTAACTTGCTTATATTTAGAATTTAACATTAGTTTAATCTTTTTTCTCTGGCTTATGTATTCCTTTATGATCGTCCTACGTGTTATATTCCTGAAATGTTTTCTTGGGTTATTTACTCGTATTCATCACTAATGATGGACCCCTTTGATTTGCGAGGGTACCCATCAGTGAGTCTCGAGCTCCTCTTCCCCCTTTTTGTCTGGAAGGTGCATGCTTTGGTCTGACTACGAAGGGTATGAATCCCTCCACTACAATTAAGTATTCTTTTGACCATTCTTTCCTATTATTTTTTTCGTTTCCCAACTTTGATCATCTTGTCTCTATTAAATACATTATAATGGTTCTACCATACTTTGTGCATGGTTTCGGTCATGCAATAGCATGGGAGGCAACCTATGGAATCCCCTTAAGAGGTATTCGGGTTCCATATTATCCTTTCCAAGAAGGCTTAGATGACTCAAGGTGTAAGATTTGATTGCAGACTTAACTCTGTGGTATAGATTACTCACCAGTTTTTCCCTCTGTTACTTGTCCTCACAATCAGTGAAAGAGTCAGCTTTAAAAATGTATGATTGGCTGAAAGGGATTGGTTGGATTCTTACCCTGTTTTGTCTCAAACATTAATGGAAAGGAAATACGATTTGATTTGTCTTGTCATGCTGAATTTTATTCTTTGACAATTTGGGATTAATGATATTGTGAATAATACGTTATTAATTTTCTTCTGTAGATTTACTTCCAACCTTTAGCATCGTAAATACTTAGCAGAGTAAAAGGGAACTAGAAGTGTAGATTATTGTATTTACTATTGGTCAAAGTACTAGGTATTGAGACGGTTCTAAGTATATCAATATAACATAGATTAATCTGCAATGTTTTCTTTATATATATATATATATAAACTATTTAATATATATATGTGAATAGTACTCCCTTTAATTGTATAGTGGGTATGTGTAACTGTTAATTTTTTTTTCATATAGTTACCTAATGTAAGTGCTGATCTTAATTGCATACATCCATTGCTATGCCATCTACTACAATGTTTACCGAGTGGATGATACTTATATATATTCATAACTACATCCAAATAGTTGTTTAATAATTTGTGAATCCCATCGTATAGTAGTTTTTCGTTCCAATTTGGGCATTTAGTTTTATGTAGTTTTGAAATTAAAAACGAGAATACTCTAACAACATAAGATCTTAACACTGGTATAAACTCTTAGGAATTCATCTTTAAATCTACATGATTAATTTATTACCTTTCTTATGCAATAAATCTGTTCTTGTCACTTCTAAGACACAGTGGTTGGTAATGTTCTTTGTTATTCCATTATATTCCTACCACAGATGAAGATCCTAAAAAAATTTATCAGTAAATTCATTATAGTAATAGTATTGTTCCTATAATCGTCCCCGAGGTGTAGGAAAGTTGGTGATGGAGTGTGTTGTTAAGCCATTTCGTGATGTTAAAGTCACCGGTTCGAAACCTGCCGGGACAAAAAATCCAACCATGTTAAGGGTTGGTGTGGCTCAGGCCGGGTGAGATCCCTAGGTGATTTTGACGACTTAGATGCCCCTGAGTCGTGGTTTCTCAAGCCACAGGTTAATCGCATAGCCAACAGGTCTCGCACAAATTAACAAACAAAAAAAATAGTATTGTTCCTATAATCAAAAAATCATAATATGGTCCTATAGTTTATCATATTACAATAGTGATATAATCTCCAGCATGGGCTCTTCCAAATATTTAACCAGATGTAGTTTTCGATTAATGTAACAATAACAATAATAACATGCATTCCATAATTAAATCAGTATAAATGACTTGCTTTTATTTCATTTAATCCATTCCGTTAGTTTAAGTTTTACAACATTCGAACAGGTTCCATCCATAGAAATACTTTGATACAAAATCAACATATACATTGCATCCATATATATATATATATATATATCATTCAAAAAAATAAGGAGTAGGTCAACATATCTGAATCAGTTGGCAGAAATACAAAGGGAACAACTACATTCCTCCCAACTGTAGAACAGGTCATCCAAATCACTTGTCTTGTTCACCCCCTAGCCTAACCATGAATCGATGAGGGTTAACTCAGAACTCCTCCTCACCAACGTCGTTCAACTTCAGAAAACTCTTTCTTGCCTCACACTCAGCAGGGACCGTTCATAATAGCAAGCAGTCAGAAAAAATTATCCTTAGCATACTAGGTAGCATCCTGCCTCCTCACATATGCTATATATCCACATCAATACTTTTTCCTAGGCCTTTTTCCCTCCCTTGGGAATTTTCGAAGCTTTTTAAATACCTGACTTTCAGGGGCTGCCAATGGCCAAATTCCTAATTTTCCACTTGTAACAATCATCCCTGAGGTAGTTCCAACGTGTTCCCCACTCATGGAGTCATGGTGAACTATTTTTAACCTGGCTTTTCCATTTTTCCTCCTGCAATAATTACCAAATATTATGTTTTCATACAAGTTTCATAGTCAAAAAGTTAGTTGGGTCAAATCACATCTCTTCCCAACAGTCATAATCATTGATTACAATTTACCAAATTCAAAATTCAGAAATGCCATAAATGGCAAAAAATTTCCAAATTCGAATTTAACAAAAATGGAATAATTTTCCTAACAAATTTTGAATTCAAAAAATATTTAATTTTGGGGATGTCACACTTAGCCTCCTCCCTTACCCAATCATGAAGGTGAATCATAGAAATCCAAATCACGCGTCTATCCAAGGAGACAGTTAGACGTGCAAATGAAATTAAATACATTTTTGTGAAAACGTTGTGAATTTCAAAATATGAAACATTACTGTAATGGATGGGAGGAAAGTGCAGTTGCATTTATGCCTCAAAGATCCAAACTGATTTTGGAGTGTATGTTCCTATCCATTGGATGTAATAGGCATTTAAGTCTATTTAATGCAAGTAGGTGGATTTAATTTAATAGATTAGACAATTTAGGAGAATAGGAGGGAAAACAGATGATAGACACCCTCACCCTTGTATCATTGAAAAAATATAACTCGGAACTCGTAAGTTGTAGAGATGTAGAGGAGAAAAGATAATTTTATGCATTCTAGCTATTCTTGTTTACCATGTACAGGAGCACTACAAATAATAGAAGAAAGCTTTGATTCCAATTTATGTGTTTGTTATGGTTGTTGGAACCACTTGTTGAATGGTATGTTGCAGGATAGTTTATATTCTCTACATGCATTTTATTTTAGTGCTGTGTGTGTATGCTCTAGAATTCTATGTTAAATATTTGAATTCTGGACAAGGGGGAGAATGAGTTTCAGTTGTTTCTCTTTCAGAGAACTCCTGCAAAGAGTGCAGTGGAGGGTCCATAGGGAGTGCGTCGACCAGGCTCTGAGTTTCATCTCAGAACTCTTAGAGGAGATTCAATCTGTGTATTTACAGGCCAAAGTGATAGAAAAGCACATAGTCATGCAAAGTGAGTGCATGCTAGGAGAAGGGAACGAATTACTTCAAACTCACAGAGTATTTGAAGAATTCTTTGTTGCAAGAGGTGCATGGAGTTGAAGACTCGAATAACCAGAGGTTATTTGAAAATTTCCGCAAGGAGTGCGTGCAGTGACCCTTTTGGAAGACTTGAGTTCACAAGCGAAATATCAGAAGGGAAAGAACCTATGAACTGTTCAAAGGGAGGCAGATTTTGAAATCGTCTCACCGAAGTCAAGTTCAGGAGGGAGGACGCCAAATCATTTGGCTAGAAGTCCTTGAGGAGTTGAAATGAAGGGTTTTAATTCTCTCTGGAGAACTCACGATATCGCAAGGCCCGTAGGATTTGCAGGAATTGTAAGGTGGTTAGAGGCTAGAGAAATCCATCACCCAGGAGTCATGAAGTGTCAAAGTTCTGAGAGCCATTGGATCTGATAGACTAGCAGAGGGATTAAGACCGAGAGTCTTTCAACACCCATATGCTCAGAAGGAGTAGTGACCGTTAGATCCAGATCAACGAGGACCGTTCATTTCGTATGTGAATTCTCCATATCGTGGATCGAAAAGTGGAGTAGTTCAAGGTTGGAATTTAGATTTTTGAACTCTTGGGTTGCAAAATATCGATACAGCCAAGACCGTTGGATCAAGGGAGGCACACAACCATTTTTCTCGTCAAAGGCATAGTTTAAGAGTCTAGGATTTGTAGAGGGAGAGGAACAGCTGTTCACTACTCTCTCAAAATTGCGAAACTCGAAGACTCATGCGAACAGGTGCCAAGGGCCCACTCTATAAGCAGAGTAAACAAAGGTGGTAGGTGGCGTGCGCCTGTCATTTTGGGGTTGAGTCAACCTTCATTGACATATCTCATTTCGGGGATTCACAAGGGAAGAACACAAGAGTTTGGCGCTCCAACTCGCGAAGTCGTGAGTTGTGAAAGGTGCTTGCATTAAAGCTTGGTTGTTATCATATCGGAAAAGGGGATCAAGAGGAGGCTTACACCTTAATCCCATTCACAATTTCATGTTTCGGCTATTGCCAAGGGTTGTCGCATTGGATTCGAAGTGCGCAACTCGCGAGACACAAAATCCTTTGCAGGATTAAACAAGGAGTTTAGTGAATCCTTGTCATGGTTTAGAGAAGATCCTATGTGTATCTCGGCTCGAGGGAAGGAGGTTTGCACCAGTTGTGGTATGAGAGCCCAGAAGCCTTCTTTTCTTTTTGTAGTAGAGAAAAATTACAGCCATGCCGCCAAGAAGAAGAGAAAGGTCCATACCTGATCCGATAGTGGAAAGAGAAATGTGTGAATTATGTGCCAGGCTTGATGCCATGGAGACAACATAGAGGCGAACAATTGACGTTGGGGATATCAGTGAAGATAAAAGTGAAAATGAAGCTGAAAATGAAGGAGAAGAAGTTTCATTCAAAGATGTTGCAGAAGAACGCTTATTCAGGGCTATTGCAAGGATAGGTGCCAGGGAAAAAATGGACATTCCTATGTACGAGGGAAACCTAGATGTTGAAGAGCTTCTAGAGTGGATTAGAGATATAGAAAAACACTTTGACTATGAGGATGTTGAGGAAGACAAGAAATTCAAACATGTCGTTACTAGACTTAAAAGGCATGCAACACTGTGGTGGGATGAACTGCAGGCTGACAGACATTGCAACGGAAGGCAGAAAATCAAGAGCTGGGATAGAATGGTTGAAAAATTAAAGCCAAGTTTATACTGAGGGATTATCAAATAAATCTATTTCGTAGGATGCAAAATTTGAGACAGAAGCTGATGTCAGTGAAATAATACACTGTAGAGTTCTATAGGAAAAACATCAAAGCATGTCATTGCGAAAGAGATGATGAGAAAGTTGATAGGTATATGAATGGTCTACAATATGAAATTCAGGACGAGATGAGCATGATGACCATATGAACCATAGAAGATGTTTATTAGTTGTCTTTGAAAGATGAAAATAAGTTGAGCTGAAAGCAAGGTCAAAGAGGTCGAGGAAGAAGTCAAAGCAGAGGCAAGACAATTGCCCAGGACAGAACTCAAAAGCCTAAAGAAGAGGGAAATAAACCTTAAAATTAATCTGAGAGAGGAGGAAGCTCACAGGGGAGGTAGTATGCTAATAGAAATACTTTTCCTCAAGGCAGAGGAAGAGGAAGAGACAGAGGAGGTGAAGTGAAATTATTTGTCTGTGGAAAAATCGGACATAGATCCTATGAGTGTCTAGATAGGAAGAAATATGGTGGTGAAACTCACATTTCCAAAGATTAGGGACAAAATTTTGAGGCAGAAGACGCTGAGGGTGGAAGATCTTTGATGATGCAGAAAGTTCTCTTGAAACTAGAGAAGGATCCAAAGAACCCAGCCCAAATAAACAATATGTTTTAGACTGCTTGCAAAACCAAAGATAGGGTATGCAAGGACATAGTGGACAGTGATAGCATAGATAATATTTTATCTATAGAAATGGTAGAAAAGTTGGAGCTGGAGACTTTTTCACATCCAAGCCCGTACAAAGTTTTGTGGCTACAAAAAGGACATGAGGTAAATGTCACTAAACATTGTTTAGTTGAATTTAAAATAGGAGGATATAAAGATGAGGTATTATTTGATGTCATTCCCATGGATGTTTGTCATATATTGTTGGGTAGACCGTGGAAATATGACAGAAATGTGGTGCATGATGGGAGAAAGAAGAACATGTACACTCTGGAGAAAAATGGTAAGATGCACATGTTTCTTCCAATTAAGGATAAAGAGGTGAAAACAAAGATGAGCAACACTATACTTCTCATGAGTGGGAAGGAACTTCTTAAGGAAGTCAAGAAGAAGGAAGACACGCAATTCATTTTTGTTAGGAAGCCCATAATTGTTTTGAACAACACTAGGATAGATGATTTACCAAAAGAAATCCAGGAGTTGCTGGAAGAATTTGCTAATATAATAGTGGATGAACTACCTTGTTCATTGCCACCTATCAGGAGTATAAGCCATCATATCGATCTTATACCTGGAGCCATTTTTCCAAACAAAGCAACTTATAGGTTGACGCCACAAGAGAATGAAGAAGCTAAGAGACAGGTCGAAGACTTAATGGACAAAGGATTGATTTGAGAAAGCTTGAGTCTATGCGTTGTTACAACATTGCTCATCCCAAGGAAGGATGGTGGCTGGAGAATGTGTACATACTCAAGGGAAATCAACAAAATTACCATCAGGTACAGGTTCCCATTACCAAGGATGGATGAATTGATGGATTGCTTGAGTGGAGTAAAGTGTTTTTAAAGATTGATTTGAAAAGCGGATATCATCATATTAGAATGAGAGAAGGCGATGAATGGAAGACAACATTCAAGATGAATGAAGGGCTGTATGAATGGATTTTCATGCCATTTGGATTGACGAATGCACCTAGTACATTCATGAGGTTGATGAACGAAGTCCTGAAGGATTTCATTGGGAAATCTGTCATTGTATATCTTGACGATATATTAATTTTCAGCAAAACTGAAACAGAGCATTTGAAGCATTTAGCTGCAGTGATGAAAAGGTTACAGCAAGAGAAATTGTTGATCAACATTAATAAATTGTCATTTATGAGGACATAAATCATTTATTTGGGTTTTTTATCTCTACAAATGAATTGAAAATGGATCCATAAAAGATAAAGGCGATTAAGGATTGGCCATCGTTGAAGAGCGTGTTTGAAGTTCGAAGCTTCCATGGTTTGGCTAGATCCTACAAAAAAATCATCTAAAACTTCAGTGGAATTAGCGCACTGATGATGGATACGGTGAATAAAAGACATAAATAGTTTCGTTGGATAGAGAAAGTGGAGAAGAGCTTCAACCTGCTGAAGAAGAAGATCACTGAGAAACCAATTCTAGTTTTTCCAGATTTCGGAAAGACATTCCAGGTCAGGTGTGACGCGAGTGGATTTTCCATTGGAGTGATATTAAGCCAAGAAAATAGTTCGGTCCCGTATTTTAGTGAAAAACTAAATGAAGAAAATATTAAGTACTCCACGTGTGACAAAGAATTCTACGCAGTCATACAAGCACTGAAGAAATGGAGACACTATTTGGTTCCAAAAGAGTTCATTTTGTACAACGATAATCACGCTTTTCAATTTGTGACTCGACGGGAGAAGATGAACCAAAAACATGCTAAATGGGTTGAATACATGCATAATTTTACTTTTGTGACTATGCATATTTCTGGAACTTTTAAAAAAGTTGTTGACACTTTGAGCAGGAAATGTTTGCTTATGCAGGAATTTAGAGTTAAGACTTTGGGTTTTGATAAACTCAAAGAAATGTACGAGGACAATCCATATTTCAAAGAGGCATATGAGGCATCTCAGAATCCAATTCTCAGGGACAGAAGCCAATGGACAGAGTACATGATCCAGGATGGACTATTGTTCAAGGGAAATCAGCTATGTATTTTGAAGTGCTCCATGAGGGAGAATTTGTTGAAGGAAAAGCACAATGGAGAATTGGTCGGAAACATCGACCATGCCAAAACATTCTCAAAGTTGAATGGCTCATACTACTGGCCAGGGATGCGAAGAAATGTGAAGAAATTTGTGGACAGGTGTAGAATTTGTCAGCACATGAAGGGAAAAATGTAGAACGCAAGGTTATATCAGCCATTACCCATACCCAAAAGGCCATGGGACAAAGTGAGAATGGATTTCATATTAGGATTTCCAAGGACACAAAGGGGATATGATTCAATCTTTGTAGTGGTAGACATATTTTCAAATATGGCACATTTCATACCATGCTGTAAAACTAGTGACACAACTCATATTGCGAACCTATTTTTCAAGGAAGTCGTCAAACTTCATGGCTTGCCAAGGAGTATCGTTTATGATCGAGATACCAAATTCGTAGGACATTTGTGGAGAAACTTATGGAAGAAGCTGAGGAAAACCTTGTCTTTTAGCTCAGCCTATCATACTTATACGAATGTACAGATAGAGTTCGTGAACAAGAGCTTGGGAGATTTTTTATTGAGCTTAGTGACTGAACACCACAGTCAATGGGATCACATTCTGCCACAGACAAAATTTGCTTAAAATGATTCACTCAATAGAAGAACAGGGTAAAGTCCATTCCAAATTATATATGGAATGCAACCAAGGGGAGTCTCTAAATTGAAAGATTCAGAACAAGCTAAATTCAAGAGTGCTAGTGTATATTTAATGTCACGGATTTGTACCCTTACAGATATGAAGAAGCAAGAGCAGAGAATGAACGAGAAGAAATTCCATGGATGAAACAAATTCCTGTAGCTGAAAAGCCACAGATGGAACACATAATTGACAAGAGAATTTGCAGAAAGACCAGGAGAAAAGAATATTTTGAATACTTGGTCAAATGGAAAGGACATCTTGTTGAAGATGCCAGTTGGGAGGAGGAAGAAGTAATTAAAAAGCATGGACAAATAGTGAAGGAACTCATTAACAAGAGTTCATGAAATTTTTCAAGTGAGGGAGTATGATGCAGGAGCATCGTAGAAAGCCAAAACACGCGCCTAGCCAAGGAGACAATTGGACGTGCAGATGCAATTAAATATGTTTTTGTGAAAACGTTGTAAATTTCAAAATCTGAAACATTAATGTAATGGATGGGAGGAAAGTGCAGTTGCATTTATGCCTCGAAGATCCAAACTGATTTTGGAGCGTATGTTCCTATCCACCAAATGTAATAGGCATTTAAGTCTATTTAATGCAAGTAGGTGGTTTTAATTTAATAGATTAGACAGTTTAGGAGCATAGGAGGGAAAATGGATGATAGACACCCTCACCCTTGTAACATTGAAAAATATAACTCAGAACTCGTAAGTTGTAGAGCTGCAGAGGAGAACAAAGAATTTTATGCATTCTAGTTGTTGTTATTTACCATGTACAGGAGCACTAGAATTAATAGAAGAAAGTTTTTATTCCAATTTATGTCTTTGTTATGGTTGTTGGAACCACCTATTGAATGGTATGTTGCAGGATAGTTTATATTCTTTATGTGCATTTCATTTCAATGCTATGTGTTTTTGTATGCTATAGAATTCTATGTTGAATGTTTGAATTATGGACAAGGGGGAGAATGAGTTTCAGTTATTTCTCTTTCCGAGAATTCCTGCAAAGAGTGCAGTGGAGGGTCCACAAGGAGTGCATCGACCAGGCTCTGAGTTTCATCTCAAAACTCTCAGCGAAGATTCAATCTGTGTCTTTACAGGCCAGAGTGCTAGCAGAGCACAGAGACGTGCAAAGTGAGTGAAGGCTGGGAGAAGGGAATGAATTCCTTCAAAATCACAACGGAGTTGAAGAATTCTCTATTGCAAGAGGTGCACAGAGTAGAAGACCCTAATAATGAGATGTTTTTTGAAAATTGTAGTAAGGAGTGCGTGCAGGGACCCTTTTGGAAGCCTTGAGTTCACAAGATAAATATCAAAAGAGATAGAACCTCTAAAGTGTCCAAAGGGAGGCTGATGTTGAAATCATCTCACCGAAGTCAAGTTCAGGAGGGAGGACGCCAAATCATTTGGCTAGAAGTCCTTGAGGAGTTGAAACAGATGGTCTAAATTCTTCGTGGAGAACTAACAATATCGTGAGGACCGTAGGATTTGCAGTAGTTGCAAGGTGGTTAGAGACCAGAGAAACCCATCACCCAGGAGTCGTGAAGTGTCAAAGTTCTGAGAGTCATTGGATCTGATAGACCAACGGAGGGATTAAGACAGAGAGTCTTTCAACACCCATAAGCTTAGAAAGAGTAGTGACCATTAGATCTGGATCAATGAGGCCTATTGATATCGTATATGAATTTTCCATATCCCGATATAGCGAGGACAATTGGATCAAGGGAGGCACACAACTGTCGATCTCGTTGAAGGCATGATTTCGAAGTCCGGGATTTGTAGAGGGAGAGGAACGACTGTTCGTTGCTCTGTCAAAATTACAAAAGCTGAAGACTCATGCGAACAGGTTCCAAGGAACCACTCTGTAAGAGGAGTAAACAGAGGTTACAAGTGGCGTTCGCCTATCATTTTGGGGTCAAGTCAACCTTCTTTGACATATCGCGTTTTAGGGATTCGCAAGGGAAGAGCACAAGAGTTTGGTGCTCCAACTCGCGAAGTCGTGAGTTGCAAAAGGTGCTTTCATTAAGGCTTGTTTGTTATCATATTGGAAAAGGGGCTGAAGAGGGGGATTACACCTTAATCCCATTTGCAATTTCACGTTTCAGCTATTGCCAAGGGATATGGCATTGGATTCGAATTGGCCAACTCAGGAGACCCGAAATCCTTTGTGGGCTTAAACAAGGAGTTCTATGAATCCTTGGCATGGTTTAGAGAAGATCCTGTGTGGATATCGGCCTAAGGGTAGGAGGTATGCACCAACCAACCTTGTGGAAGCTTATTCCCCCATCACTCTTTCTTCGTGGTCCTTCTGCATGCAACGATGTTTATATTTTATTAATGATCTACATAATTACATATACAAAATTAGGCTCCTAGCCTTTAACACATAGGCTCTCCGGCCTAATCACCAAATAGGCCTCCTATATTATTATCACTCGGCTCACTAGCATACAAAACATGTTTACAATACATAATATAACTTGGCTCATCCTTGGGGATATTATAGAAGGAAACCCAAACTTTCAGAAGAGAATGACAAAGAGTTAGGGTATGAAATTCTTAAGAGGAGAAACTCAAACCCGAGATTTATTTTGTGACATCCCCCCAAAATATAAAGAAAATAAAAACATTTTTTTGAATTTAAATTACTGGAAATTTATTTCCGTTTTTAGTAAATTCGAAATTGGAAATTTTTTTCAATTTATGGCAATTCTGATTTTCGGATTTTATAATTGTAAAAAATGATTTTGACTGTTGGGTAGAAATCTGATTTGTCCCAACTAGATATTGGACTATGACACTTGTATGAAAAACATAATATTTTATATTGATTGCAGGAGACAAAGGGGACAACCATGTTAAATTTTAGCTGACCTTGACTCCATGAGAGGGGAACCTGTTGGAACTACCTCTACGTTGATTTTTACAAGTGGAAAATCAGGGAATTGGCCACTGGCAGCACCTGAAAATCAAGGATTTAGAAAGCTTTGAAAATTCCCATAGGAGGGAAAAAACCTAGGCAAATGGATAAATAAGCATATGTGAGGAGGCAGGACGCTGCCAAGTATGCTGGGGAGGAAAAATATTGATTTATTTTCCTCTGTTATGAACACTGAATGAGTGTAAGGCAAGGGGGAACTACTGGTTCAAGGGATATTGCGGAAGAGGGGCATCCATGTTTTCCCTCATGGACTCATGGTCAGGCTAGCGGGTGAACCGTGCAAGTGATCTTGGTTGTTCGGTTCTATGGTTGGGAGGAACGTGGTTGTTCCCTTTGTTTTTTCACGAGTTTAGTTCAGATATGCTAGTTTAAACCCTACCTGTTCAAATGTGTTTATATCTATGGTACTGAACAAGTTAAATCTGTAGTGAAGTAGTTCCTAGTTGTCTGTTTTGAATAATCATATAATTGTTGCGAGTTATTTCCATACCGAATTTCAATATCTTTGTCTCTGTGGAATGTTTTTGTTGCAGATATGGTGAAATCCTTCAAGTTAGCATGCATCCAAAAACATAGACAAAGGTTGTTCGATGACTACAGTCTACAACTACCTTCCTAATTTTTAAATCTGTTGAACAAAAGGAAATTTATTTTCCTATTTAGTATAATTGGTAGCCGAGTGTACCATTTCCCTATGGCAAAATTATTTTTCTGTAGATAACTAGTATACAGTGAACCTCACTAATAAGTATACAAGTTCAAACTATAGGTAAAATATACTGTGATACTGAGATTATATTCGACATACTTGTAGACTTGTATAGGTATAATAAGAACATAGACATATTATATGATGGACAATCTTTATAAATGATGCATTAACGCTGAAGCAAAACCAACTATAAACAAAGACATGTAATTATACTTATATGTGTCTGTGAACATACTCGCAGGAAAATAACCCAGCAAATCCATAGACCCCAATACCGAGTGTTGAAACATGGATACTATGGTATGGTTAGTAGTCTCGGTGTCAGATTAAACCGACTTACTTCTAGTGTGGGATCAACCAAATGCTAGATTAATGGCTGGAATAGGAGCAGAAATAAAAATATAAATTACATAGCACATATACGGTGCAATGTGTAATCCACGACAAGTTAGGGTTATGATATGTACGAGTCACGAGTGGGGAAAGCGAGGCTCAGGCTCATTTCCTACCTTTTCCCTGTTGTTCATATAACAGAACTAAGTACCCAAACTTCAAACAAAACTCGGAGGATTTTTTGAATACAAGTGCACAGTACCAGTGGGAGCGAACCTCCCTTAACCACAGTATTTTTGTGCTAGTTGTAGGTGCATTAATATACAAGGTTAAATCATTTTGAGACGAATGTGTAATTAAGTTTGGGAAATTTCAGAGATGAAATTCAAACATTAATTCTGGGAAATTAACTAGAGTCGATCAAGAAATGAAACTCAATATTAATTCCAGGAAATTAACTAGAACAAACAAGAATGAAATTCAACATTAATTCGGGGAAATTACATAGAACGAATCAAGAAAACAAATTTCAACTCTCTTTAACCAAAACAAACCATCAAAAAAATTTAGAAGAGAATGTTAAACATAGAAACATCTGTTCCATATCCTGTTGCTACCATAGTATCCACAACAACTAAAAAGCCCAATACATTGTTCTTAATCATGTAAAGAAATGGCGTTATGGATACCACGAATCCAATCACGTGCAAGCTTGGCGCACTTTCATTTTACTAATCTTGAATACAAAATCTGGGTGTACCCTTAAAAACAACTAACACAGAACTGAAAAATGAAAGATCTTCACAATCTTAAGATCGAGTCGTAGCCTCGATCAATGATGCCAGTAATAACTTAGACAGAGGGTTATTCGTAGTTGGAACCTGAGTACCTCTTGGAAGATTGAAGAGTGCGTTCCCTTCCACGACATAAGCACACTTTTCATAAAACAAGGCGAAACAATAAGAATGTGAATCCGATAAACAATAACACAATATTTAAAGGAAGAGAACGAAATAACAAAAAAATTAACTATAATAACGGTTTCTTTAACCTTCGCCATTTGCGCTCAAACCGTGTGCTCCCAGACCAAGGAGGGAAGAGGAGCTCGTGCCTCCTTGATGGGTACCCTCGCACAGCAAATGGGCCCATCATTAGTGACAAATAACATCTTTTAACCCAAATAAAATCACGTAGAGGGGTAACATGCGTATAATGAGCATAAAGCGATAGTAACATAAATCCATTGTAACAGTTTAATTATAAACATAAAATATTAAACCGCCTCTGGACTATAGGACAACCCCTATTATCGACATAGTAATACCAGTGAGTGTGAGGTTTAAACACAGGACCTTTGCTAAGTTTCACACTGTACCGAGAGGTCTTTTACACATAGGGAAGCCGGATACATACACTGTCAACTATGTATTAACCGATGAAGAAAACACACCCATTACATATTTTTCAGTTAAGAAACAAACAAATAGAATATCTCGGATGCACACACATCAAGATAATACCTTCCATAAGAAAGATGGCTTGGCTCGACAGGAAATCCATTACAGGGATGGGATTAACTACGAGAACCCTAAACCCTACTGGAGCACCCCGTTCCCTTTTGCTATTTTTTTTAACACCGATATAAAACAAGAAAATACTCTGCTTGTATACTGTAGTACCGATAATTACTTGACGAGACAAAAAAGAAAAAGAACCCGAATGCAAATGACAACTAATTTGACTTACCGGCTTACAGGGTGGTCCGTCGAGGAGTTGGCTACTAAGAACTCTCCCACTTAGAGCAAGGTCCGATTTCGGAGAGGCATAACCACGTTGCTAAGATAGAAAACTAAAACAGATTTTAATCAGGAGCTTCCCTTCCCATTCACCAAGCCAAGACCAGAATGAAGTGAGAGCTATGGGATAGCCTTCGCATGGAGTAATTGAGGATGAGTGGGATCATACCTGTCCATGTGAACAATGGTAAGTGTTGTCATTTCATTTGGCATGCCGGTTGAACACTGTATCGATTTGACTTAACTCAGAGCACCATAAATGTTCCAGACAGGTCTTTAAGGTGAGGGAGATTCCAATTGGTTGTGTTGCTCAGAGAATTTATGGCAAGAAACCCGAATGTCCTACGTAGTGTTAAACCTTTTATCCCCTGGTTACACCAGTTATGCGTCAAATCTCAACTACATTTACGTTAACCATATCCTACCCGAAGTTTATCCACTCACGCTTATTCTTTTGTATAGTGTAGTGTCCAATTTTTACCCCAAAGGGGTTTGTTTTAAAAGTATGTTGAATGGTGATAACCTTTTCACATAGACCTTGTATTAACATGTATACAAGGTCATTTATCATAAGACCTCACACCTATGACCTTTGTTTTTAAGGATTAATTGGTTCTAAGTAGTTATACCCCTTAACTCTTAAAGAGGGTTTTGGAAACGATATGGTGGGTATTACCAGGGTGTAAATAACAAACAAGGTATTCCTAACTATGTACCTATGATCGCTTATATAAATCAGTACTGAAATAGGAAAGGTGACAATATAATAAATATTGGTTAGTGTCGTAAAGACAAGGGACTGTTGTACATCAGGGTTGACGAGTAACTGAACTTTAAGGACACAGTATCAACTCAAAGTACCCAATAAAAAGAGTAATTAAATAAAGGATTTTTTTTTTTATATGTAAATTTTGAGGTACATTAGATATGGTATCAGAGCAAAAAGGTGACAACACTAGACCTGGACAGGGCTACAATAGCTGTTTAGTATAGATATCTTTCGATTTATGTAAAACTAACAAAATCTTATGGCTACAAATAGAAATCTATTTATATTTTGTTAATTATGGTAGCTCAGGACGATGCAGATCTCAGGATGGGAGAAAACCCATAGCAGGGACCCCATGGAGATCCAAGAAAAAACAGTGATGAAAGTTCACCCATGGAAGTGTTAGAAACAATGAGGAACCTTATTGTTGAATTACAAATTTTCAAAGCGGACAATGAAAAATTGAAAAAATCATAAGAGGAATAGCAAGAGATAAATCAAGTCCTACTACACAGTATAGTGACCAAGAAAATCCCAAAGGATGATAACCACGAGGAAGAAGTCAGCAAAAGGGCTTCCAAGAACTCTGGGGTGGAAACATAAAAAAGAGATAGTTTGTCAGAAGGAACCCCTTTAGCTGAAGGTAAAACTAAATCTGACAGAAAAAAGAAAACAAGTAGACCATCTCGAAGGAGAATTTAAAATGATTAAACCAGCTACCTTTGATGGAGAATCCAAGATAGGAGAGGAAGCTAAAGCATGGTTGTTGAACATCAAAAAATACTTCCATATCTACAACTATTCCAGCAACATGAAGGTCAGAATGGCCATCTACAATCTGAAAGGGAAGGCCAACATTTGGTGGCAGGACGTGAAATTGGCCAAGGGCCTAAAGGAAAAATAGTTGGAATGGTCTAACTTTAAGAAGTATGATAGAAAATGTATGACGCCAATCAGTTGGGATAAATCGGCTGACAGACTCATGGTCGGACCCGAAACGCTCCAAGAAATGGAGAACATAGTTAGAAAGGTACAACATAACTTGAATGAAGCATAGGACAGACAGAAGAGTTACGCAGACGAGAAAAGACGACACTTGGAATTTCAAGCAGGAGACCATGTTTATTTGAAAGTCAAAGCCTGAAAAAGATCATTGAAATTAGGGAATTGTGCTAAATTGGCACCCAGGTTTTGTGGGCTCTTCGAGATACTAGCTCGAATTGGACCTGTAGCATACCAACTTTCACTCACAACTAATATAAGAATTCATAATGTATTTCATGTTTCATTGCTGAAAAAGTATATTCATGACCCTACGCATATGATTGATTGGAACTTGGTGCAGGTGGAACCCGAAGGCGATTTCTAGGTGGAACCCCTATGCATTATGGACTAGAGAGAAATATCACTTCGAAAGAGACCCTTCGCTCAGGTAAAGGTGCAATGGAAGCACTTTAGCCCTGAGGAGGCCACTTGGGAGTTGGAAGGAGATTTGCGGAAATATCATCCAACCATGTGCCAGGTAAGGAACAAACACTGAGGACAGTTTTTTATTTAAGGGGGAAAGTATGTGACATCCCCCCCAAAAATAAAGAAAATAAAAATATTTTTTTGAATTTAAATTATTGGAAATTTATTTCCGTTTTTAGTAAATTTGAAATTGGAATTTTTTTGCCATTTATTGCAATTCCGATTTTTGGATTTTATAATTGTAATAAATGATTTTGACTGTTGGGCAGAAATCTGATTTTTCCCAACTAGATATTGGACTATGACACTTGTATGAAAAAAAAAATATTTTATATTGATTGCAAGAGACAAAGGGGACAACCATGTTAAATTTTAGTTGACCATGACTCCATGAGAGGGGAACCTATTGGAACTACCTCTAGGCTTATTTTTACAAGTGAAAAATCAGGGAATTGGCCACTGGCAGCCCCTGAAAATCGGGGATTCAGAAAGCTCTGAAAATTCCCATAGGAGGGAAAAGATCTAGGAAAATGGATAAATAAGCATATGTGAGGAGGCAGGATGCTGCCAAGTATGCTGGGGAGGAAAACTATTGATTTTTTTTCCTTTGTGGTTATGAACACTGAATGAGTGTAAGGCAAGAAGGAACTACTGGTTCAAGGGATATTGCGGAAGAGGTGCGTCCAAGTTTGCCCTCATGGACTCATGGTTAGGCTAGGGGGTGAACCGTGCAAGCGATCTTGGCTATTTGGTTCTATGGTTGGGAGGAATGTGGATGTTCCCTTTGTTTTTCCACGAGTTTAGTTCAGATATGCTACTTTAAACCCTACCTATTCAAATGTGTTTATATCTATGGTACTGAACATGTGAAATCTGTAGTGAAGTAGTTCCTAGTTGTCTATTTTGAATAATCATATAATTGTTGTGTGTTATTTCTCTACCGAATTTCAATATCTCTATCTCTGTGGAGTGTTTTTGTTGTGGATATGGTGAAATCCTTCAAGTTAGCATGCATCCAAAAACATAGACAAAGGTTGTTCGATGACTACAGTCTACAACTACCTTCCTAATTTTTAAATCTGTTGAACAAAAGGAAATTGATTTGCCTATTTAGTATAATTGGTAGCCGAGTGTACCATTTCCCTATGGAGAAAGAATTTTTGTGTAGATAACTAGTATACAATGAACTTCACTAATAAGTATACAATTTCAAACTATGGGTAAAATATCCTGCGATACTGAGATTATATTCGACATACTTGCCAACCTGTATAGGCATAATAAGAATAGAGACATATTATATGATGGATAATCTTTATAAATGATGCATTAACGCTGAAGCAAAACCAACTATAAACAAAGTCGGGTAATTATACTTATATGTGTGTGTGAACATACTCACAGGAAAATAACCTAGCAAATCCACAGACCCCAATATCGAGCGTTGAAACATGGATACTATGGTATGGTTAGTAGTCTCAGCGCCAGATTAAACTGACTTACTTTTGGTGTGGGATCAACCAAATGCTAGATTAATGGATGGAATAAGAGAAAAAATATAAATATAAATTACATAGCAAATATACGGTGCAATGTGTAATCCATGACAAGTTAGGGTTATGATATGTACGAGTCACGAGTGGGGAAAGAGAGGCTCAGGCTCATTTCCTACCTTTGCCTTGTCATTCGTATAATAGAACTAAGTACCCAAACTTCAAACAAAACTTGGAGGATTTTTTGAATACAAGCGCACAGTACCAGTGGGAGTGAACCTCCCTTAACCACAATATTTTTGTGCTAGCTATAGGTTCATTAATATACAAGGTTAAATCATTTTGAGACGACTGTTTAATTAAGTCTGGGAAATTTCAGAGATGAAATTCAAACATTATTTATGGGAAATTAACTAGAGCAGATCAAGAAATGAAACTCAGTATTAATTCTGGGAAATTAACTAGAACAATCAAGAACAAAATTCAACATTAATTCGGGGAAATTAGCTAGAACGAATCAAGAAAATGAATTTCAACTTTGTTTGACCAAACCGAACCATCGAAAAAATTTAGAAGAGAATGTTAAACACAAAAACATTATTTCTGTATCCTGTTGCTACCATAGTATCCACAGCAACTAAAAATCCCAATACATTGTTATTAATCATTTAAAGAAATGGCGTTATGGATACCACGAATCCAATCATGCACAAGCTTGGTGCACTTTCATTTTGCGAGTCTTTAATACAAAATCCGTGTGTACCCTTAAAAACAACTAACACAGAACAAAGAAATGAAAGATATTCACAATCTTAAGATCGAGCCATAACCTTGATCAATGGTGCCAGTAATAACTTAGAAAGAGGGTTATTCGTAGTTGGAACCCGAGTACCTTTTGGAAGAGTGAAGAGTGTGTTCCCGTCCATGGCGTGAGCACACTCTGCATAAAACAAGGCGAAACAATAAGAAAGTGAATCTGAAACAATAACACAACCTTTAAAGGAACAAAACGAAATAAGAAAAAACTTAGCAGTAATAACAATTTATTTAACCTTCGCCATTTGCACTCAAACCATGTGCTCCCAGATGGAGGAGGGAAGAGGATCTCGTGCCTCCCTGATGGGTACCCTCGCATAGAAAAGGGGCCCATCATTAGTGACAAATACCAGCTTTTAACTGAAAGAAAATCACGTACAGGGGTAACATACGTATAATGAGCATAAAGCAATAGTAACAGAAATCCATTGTAACAATTTAATTATAAACATAAAAGATTAAAATGCCTCTGGACTATAAGACAACCCCTTTTATCGGCATAGTAATACTAGTGAGTGTGAGGTTTAAACACAAGACCTTTTTTTAGTTCCACACTGTACCGAGAGGTCTTTTACACACAGGGAAGCCAGATACATACACTATCAACTAGGTATTAACCGATGAAGAAAACACACCCAATACATATTTTTTAGTTAAGAAACACAAACAAATAGAATATCTCGGATGCGCAGACATTGGGATAAGACCTTCCACAGAGAAAGATGGCTCGGCTCGACGGTAAAGCCAGTACAGGGAGGGGATTAACTACGAGAACCCTAAACCCTACTGGAGCACCCCGTTCCCTTTTGCTATTTTTTTTAACACCGATATAAAACAAGAAAATACTCTACTTGTATACTGTAGTAACGAGAATTACTCAACGAGACAGAAAAGAAAAAGAACCTGAATGCAAATGACATCCAAGTCGACTTACTGGCTTACAGGGTGATCCGTCAAGGAGTCAGCTGCCAAGAACTCTCCCACTTAGAGAAAGGTCCGATTTCACAGAGGCATAACCATGTTGCTAAGACATAAAACTAAAACAAATTTTAATCGAGAGCTTTCCTTCCCATTCACCAAGCGAAGACCAGAATGAAGTGAGAGCTATGGGATAGCCTTCGCATGAAGTAATGGAGGATGAGTGGGATCGTACCTGGCCATGTGAACAATGGTAACTGTCAGCATTTCATTGGGCACGTCAGTCGAACACTGTATCGATTTGACTTAACTCAGAGCACCATAAATGTTGAAGACGGGTCTTTAAGGCGAGGGGGATTCCAACCGGTTGTGTTGCTCAGAGAATTTATGGCAAGAAAACTGAATGGCCTACATAGGGTTAAACCCTTTATCACCTGGTTACACCAGTTATGCGTCGAATCCCAACTACCTTTACATTAACCAGATCCTACCCAAAGTTTAGCCACTCACGCTTATTCTTTTGTATAGTGTAGTGTCTGATTTTTACCCCAAAGGGGTTTGTTTTAAAGGTATGTTGAATGGTGATAACCTTTTCACATAGACCTTGCATTAACATGTATACAAGGTCGATTATCATAATAACTCACACTTATGACCTTTGTTTTTAGGGATTAATTGGTTCTTGTAACACCCCTCCTGGTTACGACAACAACTCCAAAAACAGTTGCAATTTTTTTTTTTTGTTTGTTTAAAGTGTGTGCGTGCGTGTAGAATAAACAACCCCCTCGACTCTACGTCACCACTCGAACCAACAAGACGCAAGTAATACGAACACAATCAAGATGACCCGACATATCACAGTGAAAACAATAAATAAATGCCCCTGGACATAGGGCGTGCAACTAGCAGCTGTAAGCAGAAAAAGACACTAGGGGTTAGGTACAGTACTGTCACAGAATGAAAGAATCCAACAGTAGAGTCGCAGTAGTGGAAACTGTGCCTTTAAACATCCCGAGACTACTGATACGACTCAGAGTGTGTCGCAAGAGTGGAACTGTGCCTTTAAACAGCCCGAGACTCTTGATACGACATTGGATTCCTTCCACCGGATTTACACACAGACATAAATACTGAGGCATCTGAAGGTGTATACATCCCACCTAACACGACTGACCCCATACTCAAAGACTCAGCCAAGTGCACAATGAATAAACGTACAACCGCAACCTCGACGGAAAGTGTCGAACACAAGGATTTTACAACGACCGACCATCACGACGACAAGGCATTATCTCCGCCTCCATTAGAATTAAGTACCAACCCATCATTCTCATAAATTTCCATTAGTCGAAGAGTGGCCAATCCTACTCTTAAACAATGTAAAATCAATTTTTAATTGCGAGTTCTCATTACTAATGCAGAATAACTGATTGTATAGCATTAATAAATCACTTACCATACTACTGATTTACCTACAATTCATTCTAACCTATTCGGCCATCAATAAGTTATGTCAAGGTTTACCTTCAAATCTTATCGAAAGGGTAAGTGTTATAATGGTCTAATTGACCTGAACTCCCATATACATAAAATATGATAGAAGAAAAACGTATTAGAAGAAAAA
>ML831234.1:31106-44028 GCA_009831015.1 Picea engelmannii
AATTATGTTATGTGATAGTAATCAAATTTTTAATATTCTTACTTTTCATTCATTTGTAAGAAAATAATTTTTAAATGTTATAATAAATATATATAAATAATCAACATTCTAATAATTATCATGAATAATCTAAAATATAGTTAGATGGAGATACTTAATTATTGTGGATGACAAAGTATTGGGTTCTTTTTATATTCAATTTTAAATAGTTTCAAAATGAAGTAGTGTGTATGTGGAGTAGAAATTTGACAAGAAAAATGCCTATAATAAATCAGTTTTGCTCATAAAATATAGTTAATATTTATATTAGAGAAGAAAAATCCCTATCATGAAAGAGTTTTGTTCATAAAATATAATTAATATTTATAACAATATGTGGAGAAAAACAAAAAAAGTAATTCAATATTAATGACTATACCATTAAAATTAGCAACTTTAACTTAGTATATATTTTTGCAATTCTAACTCAAATAACATATTCACTTTATCTCTAATTTAAAAATTTACCTAAATTTAAAGAAGTCCAATGTAAAAAATTATCTAATATAAAAACATGATTTAATGAAAAAGTATTTATCATCTCAATCTAATAGCTAACTTCTAAAAATCCAAGCCTTTTCAATACACTTTATCAAATAAAAAATGTTCTTTGCAATACTCCTTGTAAAAAGGTAGGGATTCAAAATTTCCCATTAAACAATATTTACAAACCAAAAGAGATACTTTGTACAATACTCCTTGAAAAAGTAATTCAAAATTTCCCATTAAACAATATTTACAAAACATCCTTGACAATTTGAATTCGATTTCAAATATATTTCCTTAACCGTCTTGTGTCGATCCCATTACAATGTTGCAATTTAGCTTAAAACGATGCTCTTAGCGGTTAGATGACAAAAATATAACGGTTGACGCATAAGATGGAGTATTAAAAACCCTAATGTGTAAATGTTGCGATTCAAACTTCAAAGATGCTCTGCAATGTTAGATGACAAAAATGGAAAAGTTATAATTGAAAACGCTAAAACACATTGAAAAAGCGAAAAGACACCAAAGAGGATAGCCGTTGAAATGACGAGGCACAAGATGAATTGTTAAAAACCCAAGATTAGAGGCGGTAGAAAATATCTGAATGGTTCATTGAGTTTCAACTTCAGTAGTTTTTTCTGCTCTGATTTTTTTTCTTCTCACATTAATGTGCGGTGGCTTCCATCAAGCGATTAAGATTGAAAGTTGAGAAGGACTAAAACAATCTGGTGTTTATCTCAGAAGACACTTTATTTCTCTTCTCTTACAATTGAAAATGTATTTATTTTCAATTTTTTTGTTTGTTTGTTAATTTGTGTGGGATCTGTTGGCTACGCCATTCTCTACCTAAGCCACACCAACCCTTAACATGGTCATATCTATCTCCATTTTTATTAATCATGCCTAATTGATATTTGTTGTTCTGTTGTTTTTGTTTGACTAGCTATTTAGTTCATTTATTTTTTGTTGCAATCGTATGAAATCATGTGCAGAAGCACTCAACTGAGAGAGATATGCAAGACTTTGTAGAGGTAATGGCAGAGGGTGAGTAATGGTACTTCCATGAGGTGTCTATTCTTCTGGTAATATACATTTTTAAAACCATTTCCGCAAAGATACAAAGAATCCACCAACACATCTCACCGAGACTCACATTCACGGAGACTCACATTCATTGGTTCATTCAACTTTATTGCAAAGGTTTTTGTTGGTTTGCCTCTTGGGATTCGAGCGTTGTTTTTTTTGTTACTGATGGAGATACTCCTATTTATATTTCTATTGCATCATTTTTTAATTGGGTTTACATGTCTATTTATATTTATATTTCCATTGCATCATTTTTTTATTGGGTTTACATGTACATTTATATTTCTAGTGCATCATTTCTTTATTGGTTTTTGCATGGCCATGGTATGTTTTCGCATTTTCCGTTTTGGTGATCTCTTCTCTACTTTTATTTTTCCACTTCATATATTAAGTCTGGTTTGGGTTCAGATAAACTCTATCACTATGGATATGGATGATGTAGGTTCCACTGTAAGGGAAAACCAAGATGGAGGAGGTATGATCCATTTAATTTTTGGTGTTCCTATGTTATGGTATGATATTATGTATTGTTTATTATTTTGTTAAAGGCCATAAATGGAATGTAGGTGGAGGAAGGATGGTGAAAGGAAGACGCTGAGGGAGTACCCTGAAGTTTTATAAGTAGAGAGCTCTTTCACTTTCTTGCATAATGAAATGCTTTTACCCAATGATATTGATTTTTAAATCTGATCTCCAATGCAAATTATCAATTTTATGGTTATTCAAATCTAACCTTATTCTATAAACCTAAAGCTAAACCTGTATTAGTATTTATGAACTTATTCAATTACTCTCGATTAAATTCTCTCATAATTCTCCATTAAAATCTCCCACAATTCATAGTGTGTCCCCTAAAGTAAAAACAGATTTTTATTCAAATGAATACCCTACCCAAACTCTGTTAATATATTCTTATTCTGATTGACTTGATTGACTTTGTCTTTATTATATACAAAACATCATTGGGCATGTTCCCCATAGAACTATCTTTTTGAAATTGTTGTGTTTCCACCGCATTGTTAAATGGCAGTTCGAAAATTTTTAATGGTTATCCCTACATCCTGTGGTTGATCCACCATTCCCCACCATTTAACATGAGTGCAGGCACAGAGACGAAAGAACAAGAGTGCAGGCACAGAGACGGAAGGCACTCAAGGTAGCAAACTCGAAGAGGGCATCCTCTTTAGTTATACTCAATGTTGAAATAGAAGGCACTCAAGCAAAGAAAAGCTATACTCAATGTTGAAATAGAAGAGAAGAGAGAAGAGATTGTCACCTTCCGTAATTTTTTAGATTTTTTTATTTTATCTTTTACAAATATAGTATTATATTATAAAATAATCACGATCCCAATCTGTATAAATAATTCATGGAATATACCCTAGATGAGAAATCGTAAGCTTATTTTAGATCTCAGGCCACTTTACTTTGTAAATCTCAAGCGACTATATCCTTAAATCCCGCAAAACACTCGATTTGTCCAATCTGGGTAAAGTCTAGGAGGGAGATCGCAGGCTTATTAAGTGGTTTACTCGTGTTTTGCCAATAAAATTTGTAGGTGCACTTTCCCGTTGATTTAAAGTAACTAGTGTATCAACCGTTCAAATGCAGTTTTCCGGCAACTAACGAGTTGAAATGGGCCTCAACCGTTCAAAAAAGCTTTGTATGATTTCAGTCATTAAGTTCCCTCACTTTTGAGACGCTCCAACTGAGAACGCGGACGCGAAAATTTGTAAGTACACTTTCCCGTTGATTTAAAACCCAAAATTTTGTACGTACACTTTCCCGTTGATTTAAAGTAACTAGTGTATCCATCGTTCAAATGCAGTTTTCTGTCAACTAGTGTATCAACCGTTCAAATGCAGTTTTCTGTGAACTAACTAGTTGAAATGTACCCTAAACAAAACTTGTGGTGGGCCTAAAATGTTTTCATGTAAGGATGGATAAGAGAACACTATTTAGAATTCTTCAACGTGTAATGATGGCCAAGAGTATTGGAGTATAATAATGGCCAAGAGTATTGGAGTGCTTTTATATACAAATAGGTAGGGTGAATATAAAATAAAAATGTTGATTTCTGAAATGTAAATTGTACCATTATGGGTTAGTTATTTTATATAATTTTTGTTTTGTTATTTTATATTGTATTTTAGCATGTAATGAGATTTTAGAAATAATTAATCTCTAAAATCTATAATTCCTATTAATAATTAATCATGTCTTCTAAATTTTTAGATTTAGATTTTATATCTTTTTAACCATAATACATAACCATTAACATATATAACACATACAATATTTACCTATCTTATATCAATCTTTAATATATATAATCATTAATAAGATTGTAACTCTAACCACTACAATCACTAACTCCTAACTCATATAATCTCTAATCTCTAACCTATAGAATTTTTCTCAACCCCTAACACCTATAACCTCTAATATAACCTCTGACACATATAACCCTATCAACTCCAAACACTTATAACCCTACATTATTACTCATTATTTTTTTTAAAGAACATAACTCTTGACACAACCTATATAAATCTATCCTTTAACCTCTATAACTCGTAAACCCTACAACCATTAACACATATGACTCCTAATACCTAATGCCTATAATCTCTATTCCCTTTTTCCACTAACCCAATTAATCCCATAAACATTAAGTGTTATAACCGTTATCACCCTTAACCTATGTAACCCTAATGTAAACAATATAACCTCTAATTTCTAATTGTGATAACATATATCACCTATAACTTCCAATATAATCACTAACTCTTAAAACATATAAATCTTATAAGGTTTAACTACTAAAACCTCATCTATAACCTAACCACAACAACCCCTTGTTCCTAACCCTATACTTATATCTTCTTAGTACTAAAACAATATAGTGGTTTTACTCCTTTAACACATTATTCTTAATTCATATAAGATATCACCCCTAAAACATATAAATATATGACTATAACCCATAAATTTTATTACTCCAAACACCTCACTCTCTTAGCATGATAAACACTATCCCTCATAATCCTTTCCATGAAAACTAATAGTGAATTCATTTAACCCCTTACTACTAGCTCATATTAACTCTTAATATAACATGATATCTATATAATATCTAACCCTTATGACCATGAATCCATAACCCCTAGTAAGAATAACTTTTGGTGTTATCCCTTTACCACGAACACTTATAACCCCTAACATCTAATACAGATATAACCTTTAACCGTTTAGCATATGACCCTAAACATCTATATTCCATTATTCCATAACACTTTATCCCATAACTACTATAATCCCTTACACCTAACCCCTAATCTATAATCCATTTCAATTTATGAATCCAAACCACTATGACCTCTAATATAAGCAATAAACATTATAATCCCTCAAGTTCTAAGCGTTACCATCCCTTCAATGCTATGATCCCTATAACCCTTAATCCCTATAACCCCTAAGATGCATAATTCTTACTCTTTACAACCCTAAATCTATATATTTCATAACACCTCTTATTCCTAACCCCTATATACCTTAGTCCATTTAACAACTAACCCCTAATCACTATAACATGTAATAATTAACCTCTAAATTGTATAGCACATAACCATATAATCACTCATTATTATAATGAAAAACATTCAAAACCTATAATACAACATGTATCCCTTCAACATATAACTCATAAACATCTATAACACATCTAACATATACACCTTCAACATTTCCCCTAATCACTACACCATCTAATAATTAACCTCTAAATTGTATAGCCTTATTTTCCCCTAGGGTTTGATTGTTGAAGCCTTGGCTCAACAAGACTTCACCATCAAACTCTCTTGTGTTTAGAACTTCCATTTTTATTCAATCCTAGCCATTTTTGTTCATGTCATTGATCTAAAGGAGGAAAAGTCACTAAGGCCTAGGGTTTCTAGACCTTACTGAGTTGTTTTCCCCTATGGTTTGATTTTTGTTAGCCCTCCATTATCATTTGGCTTCTTCAACATTTTCTACTACCTTTGACTACATTTTCCCTATGAATGCATTGATCTAAGACCTTTATGCTTGAGAGCCTTGATCACAAACTTCAAACAAACAATACTTTGAACAATTATTAACACCTTCTATCCCTAGCCTAGACTAAACTACTAACCCTATTGTTTCCATTATCCATTTGATTATAGCTATACTTTGCAGTATTTTATCTTCTTTAAGAAATTTGAATGATTGGCTAATGCATGATAGTCTTTGCTTCTAAATAAATGATAATATTACTATATTGATGATAAAACATTATTTCTCAGTGTGAAGCTTTATTTAGCATTTATTGTGAAGTGACGCATTGTGACTATTGCTATTTTACATCATTGATTTTCTTCATCAATATTATCGGTCAATTTCTTTATATCAGAAAGTACATGATTATATGAAGTACTAACCAACAATTGATATTGCATATATATAGTTTCTTGTTGCTTTGTTTCGGGCAGGTACATTTCTAGTTATCATTATCTTTATTGGTTGTTTAGCTAGATTTTCTGATCGGTGGTGACTTGTGAGGGGGGAAATTTTACTTGGCTTTAATCCTTTTCCTTCTCAAAACCCCAGGTCATCAAGGACGTCTCCCCTGGGCCTACCACCCTAAATAGAAAGAGATACCCTATCGAGGTGACAATGATAGGGTAGTCTCATGTTGTGTCAGGTTGTCTTCTTTACCTTTCCTTATCCTTCCAAGTACAAACTGTGAGATAACATTTTGGCACCGTTATCGGGGAACATTGAGTCAATTCTCCTCAAAGACGACACTTTTTCAGTAAGCATTTTCCTCAAAGAATCTTTATCTTACAATCTTACATGGTGACTCCACTAGGGCTAATTCCCTTATTTCTTCATATAATTTGAAGAAAATTATCTAGCGACTCCAATGATGATGAAGCCAAGTATGACTTCTCAATGGGATCCATGAAACTAAAATCCTTTATACATGAGTAATATCCCGAGACACCCTCAACAAATGCCCCTTAAATACAAAACTTTGCTCACTATATTGAATCTTGGTGATAGGGAGAGATCTGATTATCACATGAGAAACTTCTGGGATTTATTTCTATCCCACCCTATCGCCGATGATCTTGAAGACTTGGTCATGAAAATTTTCTGTGTCATTCTTTATTTCAATGCTAGGGAGTGGTATGAAGACCTCCCGAATGATAGAATCATAACCGTGGAACAATTTGAAGAGACCTTTCTGAGAAGACGGGGTATTCAGTTCGAAGACAATTTCAATACTACTAAAAATACTCAAGCATATAAAGAAAACTGAGGATGAAACTGTGAGAGACTTCCAGGATAGGTTTGAGGACATACTGTATCAAATTACTTTAAGCCATCATCCTGAAGAGAAGTATCTTTTCTATCTCTATACCCATGCACTTTTAGTGCATCTGGGTTTTCCCCTCAGTAGGAGGGGTCCAAAGACACTCAATGAAGCTCACAGCATGGCTGTAAGAATCAATAAATACATTTCCTTATCCGAGATACGATACCTCTTTACCTCATGTACTCTTAGTATAGAAATTTTGGTTTCCCTTGAGAACTTTATTGTCAATTTCCAAGAATAAGGGAAACAAACCATGTATCAACATATGATTACTGAACACATGGTTGAGGATTTGAAACCTAAGAAAAATAATGATGTATCAACTTGTGTTCCTCCCTATGAAGTTATCCATGAGCCTTTTCCCCCTACACAACAAGAAGAGAATGAGGTTAGTTTCTTTCCTTTTCAAGATTTTGATAATACCATGTTCCATGATTCAGAGAGTGAAGGAGAAGTAGAATATTCGAATGAAGTAGATATTCCTTGTTGTACAGTTGAAGATGAAGGAGAAACTCATGAGGATGAAACAGTGATGCAATTTGAAGACCCCCAAGTCCTCAAAGCTTTTGCAAAAGAAGAAACCAACACGGTAAGTTACCCTCCTCTCCAAAATTTTGATAATTCTCTACTTTATGATGTGGGAGATGAGGAGGAGATAAATGAGTCCTTGAATGCTTCAAAAATTGCATGTTATGATACAGATAGTGACATGGTTGATAAAATTTATGAGTTCATACATGTTGGGAGACGTAGGTGGGATGTAGTTGGTTATTATATGGATCTCGTTTATGACATCGAGGGTCATTTCCAAGTGTTTCATTTACAATTATCACAACAGATTACTCTTGACTAGTGGCTTCAAGGAGATGATATAATTACCGATATTTTTCAAATACCCAAGGTTGACCTAGTCCCTTGTTTTCCTGATATTGTTTGGTCAAACCTTGAGGATTTTGATGAGTACTCCTATGAGAACTTGTATTTATTCCATGAATAAGATTATCAAACACCATTGTGCTCAAATATTGATAAGAGTAAGGACATCATTTTCCCATGAAAGGATCCTTGTGACAACTTTCTATAGCCACCTCTGATTACTTTACTTTGTTGTGTCTCTATTGGTGTAGATGGGAGATATGTATTTTGTATTGAGTTTCCTCTAGGGAAAACACTAGTGTCCAAAGGTTGATGTAATACTTCAATAATACGTTTTTCATCTCAGTTTTTTAACTTTCCCTTAAGAATTTTCTAGTCATCTACTCGATCTTTGTCAATCCCTTCTGAGGCTTATAATTATGAGGATGTCCTAGGTAGCCAACTTTCAGACCTTATTGTTAATGTTTATGCCATTATTATAGTTCTTTTCATTTCAATAGATAAGAGCATCATAAGAACAAGATCACTGAGAAATACACATTCACAAGAGACACATCATTTATCCTGGGAAACCCTCTAGGGGAAGAAAACCCAACAAAAACTTCCTTATCATAAATAGCTTATACAATGTTCAAGAGATAACTCAAACCAATACATAATGTCCTCCCCAAGAGATGCGCCACTCTTCTCCCTCTCTCCAACTGGTAATTACAGCTTGTCTCATAAGAGAATGAGCAAGTGAGTTGTCTGTTTGAAGTGAGGCACTAGCCTCTTATTTATACAAGACTGGCACATGTGAAAGGTCACCACTGGCAGGGCTTACCTCTCACTCTGGGTGGGTAAACCCACCTTTAATTAATTCTGGGTCTTCCATAATAACTGTTGGGGCCAACTTCTTATTCTTCCCTTTATAATTGTTCGATGACCAATTCGCAAAAGGGGATTTGGTCCTTATACAATTACCGACATGATTAATCCACAATGGGGATTAATCTAATAACAATAATAATAATAATGACATGATTAATATGCAATGGGGATTTAATCCAATTATAATACGAATGCTCTTCATAGTTACATTATTTCAACACTCCCCCTTAACAAGAAGGATATTCTTCATCAACATCAGGCCAGAGAGGTCTCCATCATAAGTGGCATCTGGAGGACAGTATCGTCAATATCATCTTGAAACATTGGCTAGCATATTTATGAGTCATCAGAAGTTTTCTTCATCGGCAACATCATCATTCTCGAAAGAATGCTATCATCATCTGCATCAAATATGTATCAGTAAAAATGATACCTCATCACAGTACTAGGCTGGCACATCACAGTACTACACTGTCTCAATGGCACAGTGGTTAAGCTGGTAGCTCTGTGTGAGTCACATATTGCTTTACGTCTAACAACTAGCTCAAAAGAAAGGAATATCACCATCCCGCTTTACGTCTAACAACTAGGTTAGAAGCGAGGAATCACAACATCATGCTTTACGTCTAAAAACTAGGTCAGAAGCATGACTCATCTTGCTTTATGTCTAACAACGAGGTCAGAAGCAAGGAACACATCAACATCTCGCTTTACGTCTAACAATGAGGTCAGAAGTGAGGAACCATCTTTCTTTACGTCTAACAACTAGGTCAGAAGAAAGGAATCAACAATGTCATGCTTTATGTCTAATAACTAGGTTAGAAGCAGGACTTATCTTGCTTTGCGTCTAACAGCGAGGTCAGAAGCAAGGATCACACAGTATCATGATTTATGTCTAACAACAAGGTCAGAAGCATGACTCATCTTGCTTTACATCTAACAGCGAGGTCAGAAGCAAGGATCACACAACGTCATGATTTATGTCTAACAGCGAGGTCAGAAGCATGACTCATCTTTCTTTACATCTAACAGCGAGGTCAAAATCAAGGATCACACAGCCTCATGCTTTACGTCTAACAACAAGGTCAGAAGCATGACTCATCTTGCTTTACGTCTAAAAACTAGGTCAGAAGAAAGGAATACATATACTCCCCCTTTTAGGGAGGGTCCTTTCAGACTATACCAAGCTTATCTCGAAAGTGTTCAAACTTTACACGAGATAGAGGCTTAGTCAACACATCAACAACTTGTTCATCTGTGCTAACATAGTGGAGCTTCAAGGCTCCTCTCTATACCATGTCGCAAATGAAATGATAGTGAATCTCTATCTGCTTTGACCTGTTGTGGAACACATGATTCTATGTCATTTTCATGCAGCTTTGATTGTCAGACATAATCGCGGTTGCTCTCATCTCCAAATCAGATAGGCCTGTCAGCAAATTTTGAAGACATATAGCTTCGTAGCTAGCAAAACATGCGACAATGTACTCTACTTCCACTGTGCTGAGAGAAATACTGGATTGCTTCCTACTCTACCACGAGATCATGGTTGATCCCAAACTGAAACAACATCTGGAAGTTCTTTTTCTGTCAGCAACGCTTTCTGCCCAATCTTCATTAGTATAGCCACTCAATGTGAAGTCATGATCTCCATCATAGCTGAGACCATAATCCACTGTACCTTTAAGGTACCTCATCACATGTTTTGCAGTCACTAGGTGAACACGTCTGGACTCTACCATAAACTAACTCACGGTGTTCACTGCAAAATAGATGTCTGGTCTGGTGTTTGTCAGGTACATCAACGATCCAATAATCTGTCTGTACAGAGTGGCATCTATCAAATATGACGAAGTATTGACCAATAGCTTCATCTTCGCTTCCATGGGAGTATTCATGGACTTACATTCTAGCATGGTGAATCTATTTAAGATTTCGACCGTGTACTTCCCTAGTCTAAGGAAGATTCTCTCTAGACTCTGCCATACCTCAAGGCCTAAGAAGTAATGCATTATACCAAGGTGTTTCATTTCAAATTCTATGGCAAGTCTATGTTTACATTCAACGATGAGATTTTCTTCTCTAGTTAAGAATAACTCTTCCACATACAGTAATAGTATTACTGGTTCATTATCCATAATTTTGAAGTAGAGATTTGAGTTTGCTTTACTCTTGGTAAAGCCTAAGCTCGTGAAGAAAATGTCTATACAGCCATACCAAGCTCTGGGAGCTTGCTTCAATATGTATAAGGCTTTCGTCAATTGGAAGACATGAGACTTCTTGTCTTCAACCATAAATCCTTGGGGTTGCTCTATATACACTTCCTCTTCGATAACACCATTGAGGAAAGTTGTCTTCATGTCCATCTGGTGCAACTTCCATTTCATCTTGGCAGCAAGAGCTATGATGGTTCTGATAGAAGTGTATCTGGAAACAAGAGCGAATGTCTCTTCATCGTCAATACCTTCCTTCTGGGAAAAGACACAAGCGAAAAATCTTGCTTTATATTTCTCAATACTTCCATCAGCAGCATGTTTTAATTTGAAGAGCCATTTTGATGATACCAAATCCTTACATTTTGGTCTGGGAACTATTTCCCATACATCATTCTTTATTATGGATTGGTATTCCTCTGTCATGGCATCTGCCCATTCCTTCTTCTGGATGGCCTCTTCAAAGCATGTGGGTTCTTCATCAAGTATATTTCACATCAAAGTCGTGTAACTGGAGAATGGATTTGTTCTCTTCACCTATCTTGTGGTTCCCTCTGGAACACCATACTTCTCTCCATCTTGAATAAGCTCTCTTGCCTAAGCAGGTTTTATTTTATGGGAGAAGGTCATTTGAGGAGGTTCTTGAAATTTTGTTATATCATGATCTTCAGGAGTCTCCTCATCTGGGGAAGTTACGACTTCCCTTACAGGTTCTGCAACTCTAGGAACTTCTCTAACATATTCTGTAGTCCTGGGATTTACAGGTTCCTCTTCATATACTTCTTCAAGCTAGCATCTTCTCGATTTATTAAGTTTTGTTTCTTCATCAAAGGTCACATCCTTGTTGATCTCAATGTGGCGGTGACCAGGTATGTATATTATGAATGCCTTGGATACCTCACAATATCCCACAAATATCCCCTTCTTTCTGGAGGGTTCCAACTTGTTTCTTTTCTCTTTCGGTATATGGATAAACACTAGACATCCAAATATTTTGATATGGCTTACCTCTAGCTTCTTTGCGGTGAACATCTCTTTCGGGGTCTTGAACCCAAGTGCACTATGGGATAATCTATTCCGCACATAAACAACTGCCATTGTTGCTTCTTCCCATAAGCACATAGGAAGATCTTGATCTTCACAGCTTCCAGCATGGTTCTGTTCTTTCGTTTAGCTACACCGTTTTGTTGGGGATCCTAATCCCAACATCTTTGTAGAAGTTCACGAGCTCTTCTGAGGTATATTCTCCTCCATTATCTGACCTAAGTATCTTAATCTTCCTTACAAAAGGGTTCTCTTATCAAGGCTTTGAATTCCTTGATCTTGTTGAATACTTCAAATATATCTAGGTCTTTTACGAGAATAATCATTAATGAATGATACATAGTATACATGCCCATTAATTGAGGATGATGGGACTAGGCCACATACATCTGAATGAATGAGTTCTAAGACTCCTTCTGCCTTGTTGTCCCTCCTCGGAAATGGGTTCTTGACGTTCTTCCCTTGTGCACATCCATAGCATACGCCTTCATGGTCACCTTTGAGTTCTGGTAAACCTATGACAACTTTGCATATGTATGGTAGCGCCTTGTATTTCATGTGAGCTAATCTTCTAAAGTTCACATGGATTCTTCTATAGTGTGGGTAATGGCAGCTTCTGAGTGACCCACCTTCTTATTTTTCATTGATGATTGCTTCATTTATGATCTCTCCTTTAGCACATTGACTTCTGCAACCTTTTCTATAGCTTCCTCATGTAACTTGGAGCAAGGTCAACAAAACAACAAGAAAGAATAATATCCTTTTGATAATATAAAGAAATAGTACGAACAATCATCACAGTAGCTCCTTTAGAGCTATCACTTGAAGCAAAGATTAAAGGTAAGGAATACAATATGAAATGAGGTCAACACTCTCATAGTGTTGTGACCAACCATTCTTCCGT
>ML831235.1:0-12723 GCA_009831015.1 Picea engelmannii
ATAGTCCATTTCTTCCTGTGATTTTGAGTTTGTTGTTGGATTGGAGAAGTCTTCTTGTCCTTCTTATTCTTAAAACAATCATTCATGTGGCATATGGATTACTTCTCCCATCATGATACCTCAAGATGACCTTTCCTTCCACAACATGAGCATGCCTCTTCATACCAACAATTAGCAACGTTATGGCCTCTCTTCTTGTAACAGTGAAAAATAAGAATTTTTTTGTTTAAGGCAAATATCCTAGTCTTCTTCTTCTTTCTTTATTTGGTTGATATTCTTGTTGCTTTCTTTGGGTGTAGGTGTAGGTTGAGTTTGTTAGCTCATCTCATTGCTACCCTTCTTTAATCCACCACAAGAGGGCTTAGGTGGTAGTGGATTGCCAATTTCGCTTATTATTGTTCTTTCTCCTAATGAGCAGGCCAACTCCATCATGTCTTTGGCCTTCAAAAAAGTGGTCTTCATGGTCATAGGATTTTCACTTATTCCATCAAAGCCTAGGCATTTGTGCTGGAACCACAATGTAGCTACAATGGGGCTCAAGATGCCTTGTCTTGTCTTACCTAGCCCTTGTCCACCATAGCCCATTTGCCTTAAGAGTTTGGAACCAATGCCTTTGGTATGCTTTTCAAATTCACCAAGTTGCTCATGAGAGAAATCCAAGGAAGGTGAGCTTACCAAAGTGGTCTTTGTCATGGTGTTGGCTTGGGAAATGGCAATGGAAGGTGGCCCTGCCTCTTGGTGCTCTTGGACAACTACTTGGAACTTTGCCATGGTCTCCTCCTTCTCTGCCAATTCTTGTTGTAATTGTGCCATCATTTGAATGAGTGTATCTTCTTTCCATCTATCCAACTGAATGACCTTCTCACCAAGGTGTACAAGTTGTGTTATGTTCTTGTCCCAATTGGTCATGACTACAATGAGGGAGTCTTGGCATTCTTCAAACTTATTCTTTAGTAATGGTAGTAGTTTGCAAGAGGTGTCAAGGTGCTTCTCCATCTCTACCATCTTCTAGTCATGCATCTAGATCTTATTTTTCAAGTGTTCGTTCTCTTCTCAAAGCTGATCATTGTTGGCCTTTAACTCTTCCAACTTCTCTTTGCTTGCTTTACCCATGCTAAGGTCTGCAATGTTTTGTTCAAAGTTTTAGCGGCTATCACGGTCAAGGATGCAACTACTATGATACCATATGATTTGTAAATGAGGGACTTATAGCCCACTCGCTTCACCAACATGGATCCTCTATGGAGTTCAAATTCTCATCTCTATTTATGTCTTGTACAGGGTGTTATGCCTTTAGAAAGGCCACTAACTCTCTATTCTCTATCTTGTACAAGGATCTCAATTCTTCTTTGTTCTTCTCTGTTCTCATAATTGCATGTTATCACATATGCCACTCAACTCGTTAAAGTTATGACTTGCACTCTATCTTACTCATATCTCAATTCTCAATATTAGAATGGCTACAAGGTTTGTTTTGGATATACATTCGAGTGTAAACTAAACTCTGTCTCGGTTACACAAAGTGTAACTTCCCTACTCCTTATTATTTATAAATCATGTAAGGATGCTTCTTGTCTTCTACTCTCTTGGATTCTCCTCTGCAATTATGAAAAACATTCCCTAGATTTTCAAAATTTGTCCACTTTAATATCAATTGTAATATTTTTTATTCTTCAACTATGTTGTGAGAAACTCTCCTATCTTGGCGCCAACGGATGGGAAGATTAATCTATTGGAAGTGTAGGTGTATAGACTCTACAGTAGTAGCAACTCTTGTACACAAAGCACTCAGAGACAAGTTTCATTGTGTTTTTGTGGACAATGAACTTTCGAGGTACAAGGAGGGAGAGACAATGTAATGTCTACATTTAAAAGCAATCTTCAATTGCATGTGAATTGTAAATTTTCCTAGGTCGATGTAAATTCGTCGTGGCAGATGTAAATTTGCCCAGGGAGCTGTAAATTCACTCATGTCAATGTAAATTTGCCTAGGGAGCTGTAAATTCACTCAAGTCAAGGTAAATTCACCCTCGCATGTGTAAATTCACCTAGGGAGCTATAAATTTTTCTAGGGTTATGTAAATTCACCCAGGGAGCTGTAAATTCACCTTGGTAGATATAAATTCGCCTATGCAAATGTAAATTCACCTAGCAAGTGAGGAATCCGCCCAACAATTTGCAAATTGACCCAAGTTGATGAGCAATCAACTAGGGGAAGCGTGAACTAAACGTACGACTATGTGGAAGAGGAGCACGCTCAACCAACAAGTAAAATTTAGCTTAGGGAGTGGAAGGGCATCACCAAGTGAGAGAAATACACTAACAACTCTTAAAATCAATTTAGCAACTCCCAAACTAATGGAAACAACTCCAGAATGGGAGCCATTGATTTCTTGTCTTCAAAATCACCCAATGGTGGAGGACAGAGAGTTGTTGGGATATGTAATAACCATTAAACACTGTAAAATGAAGAAAAACCTCTACTCATTAACTACTTAACAACTATTGAAAGTATAGAGAGAAGCCATTAAAATGCCTACAATAGCTTCAATAAACTACAATGCAATTTAACACAACAACATACACAACACACAAAGCCAAACCAATGCACATGGAGACAATATTTACCGTGGAAACACAAATGGAAAAAGCAACTTCGAATGGGGCTCAATCTCTTCATTTTGACAATCTTTGGTACAATCTTTCATGGCTCTCTATGCATGTTCCTCTCTTGGCCAAAATACCCATTGAGAATGAGAGTGAAGGATGAAATAGGGAGAGTTAGGGGCTGAGGGGAAGGACAACAACCATGCCCCTTCATTTCCCATTCCCCGTGCTTCTCTCCTGTTTTATTTTATTTTATTTCATTTAATTATTTTTCCTCTCACATTTGTCTCATTCAACATTTACATCTGCACTAATTTACATTGTTTGCTAACCTTTTGTTAATTGTCGAATTGCATTGTAGGTACTAAGTCTTACACCCATTTGTTGGCTCGAATCCATTTCAAATCATTGAGCAACTAGTGATTGAATCATAAGATGTAATAAGATGCCTATATAGTATGATTAAAATGATACAAGACAGAGTTGTGATACTTGTTTCAATCAACATTGATGGTTACAAGCCTTATACTCTAGATGCATAGATTGACAATGGATCTATGTTATCCTATGCAAAGTCAAAAGCATTGCCAGAGTACTATTGGACTCCTTTAAATGTCAGAGTAAGAGCCATCAAGGGACAACCAATGGTTATCAAAAGGTATGCAAAGGATTTCCCTTTGTTATTAAATGGTTTGGATACACAGGTCACATTCTTTTAAGTATCATACAAAAGCACATATACTCTTAGGACAAGATTTTGTTAATGATCATCCGCCCTTCACTATTGATAAATACGTAGTTAGATTGAATGTGGATGGACTTCATGTTGAACTTCCAGGCAAAAAGAATTTTGATGTTAAAATCCACGATCCTCCTTGTTTCCTACAAGAAGCAAAAACATCCCAGTAAAAAATAACAAGAATAAATAAGATAATGAAGAATACAAAGTTGTATGCAAAAGAAAATTTAGCTCACATAACAAAAAATTGAAAGAAACATTGTACTATAGAAACTCCTAACAATTTCTAGTCAAGAGAGTAGTACTTTGTAGATCTCCCTTGCAAAGAAGATTATAAAGGAGTACCTCAAAAAGCAACAACTAACCTCATGTCACATAAAGAACATGCTTATTGCAAGAAATAAATAGAAGAGATGCTTAAAATGAAACTAATTGAGCCAAGCAGAAGTCCATGGGCTTGCCCAACATTTTATGTTAGCAAACATTCAAAACATAAGAGAGCTAAGCCAAGAATGGTGATCAATTTCACGAAGTTGAATGAAACATTGTTTCCCACAAGATATCCCTTGCCAGACAAGGAAGCATTACTTGCTAAAATCATGGATTGTAATGTCTTTAGTAAGTTTTATCTAAAAAATGGATTTTGGCAAATTGAGATAGCTCTAAAGGACAAATTTAAGACAAGCTTCATGGTTCCACATGAACCATATCAGTGGAGAGTTTTGCCTCTTGGTTTGAAGAAGGCTCCATCTAAATTTCAAACGCAAATGAAAGATATATTTGGCCATCTACCTTTTATTTTGATTTATATTGATGATTTGTTATGTTCTAAAGATAAGAATACACATGTAGAACACCTTGAAGAATTATACAAGCTTGTGTACCAACATGGTCTAGTGCTTTCACCAACAACTATGTAAATTGGACAAACAATGATTGATTTTTAGGTCTTATCCTTTCTACTGACAAAGTTGAGTTGCAGCCTTGTGTCTTGCAAAACCTAGCAACATTTCTAGACATCCTAACTGACAAGACATAGTTAAAAAGATTCATTAGTTGTTTGAATTATGGCCAAGTTACAAATGTTTCCTATCTATTTGGAAGATTGAAAAATACTCCTAACACACGGTTTAAAGAATCTTTGTGGCCTCCTTCTTAGGCTTGCTTTACCCGAATCAAATCTACCTTTTATTCTCGAGTCAGATGGTTCTGATATTGCATGGTTAGGAGTATTGTTACAAAAAAATGGAACTAGAGAGGAAATTTGTATGTATGCCTTTGGTACCTTCAAGAGTGCAGAGTTAAAATACCCCTCTGGCCACAAAGAGATCTTAATTGTTAATCTAGCCATAAAGAGGTTTTTTATGCTCCTGAAACCAATCCACTTCACCGTGTGGAATGACTTGAAGCATATGACCAGCGTGCTAAGAAACAAAATATTGTTAGAACAAGGTAATAATAGATTCCTCAGTTGGAGTATTTGTCTTGATGGATTGTCTTTCGACATCCAGTACAAGCCAAGTAAAGAAAATTGCCTCGCAGAGCTTCTTACAAGAGAAGGAAGTACCCTTGCATCATCCATTGGAGCAAATATATACACAATCAATATGTTAAATGCAAAGAAAATATTGGCTTTTCCAACTAGACACTTGAGAGTATTTTGTGAAAAATCTGAAGTAAACTATTGCCGACATTCTTTGGTTAGACAAATAAAGAGTTTCCTAGTCCACGAGACGATCCTTGAAACTTGGGTAATTAAATAGAATAATGTAAATAATTATGTTTATTTTCAACATAGTGTGCAGGTTTTAGAAGACGAAGGATGTAATTGTGGCCAACCATATCTATGTGTTTTTATCCATCTTGGTCATATGAGATTGTTGCCAAGTGCTTGATTTAGTCAAGTACATGAGATTAATATGGATAGTGATTGAATGCTCAATAGTGGGACCATTTGCATGGAACCCATGGTTCATATGTTTCATGGAGCAGTTTTTTCCAAGAGAGTTTGAATTTGATGCCACTAAATATCATTTTATAGTCCATCTACAGTCTGAATTGCTTATAGGACAACAATAAAACTATTGGTTTGGTTTGATTTGTCCTTTTGCAATTCTACAATAGAGATCATGGTTGAAGATCCCGAAGAATATGAAATCTATTGGGAAACCAAATCCCACTATGCTAGTATGTTCTTCAACTCATATTCCCCTGCAATAATGGGTGAATCTTCTTTTACAAGAGGATTCTCTACTTTACCACCCATGGCCCTAACAACATTACCTCCAAACCCATTGGACAACATGAAATATTTGATGGATGATCATGAATTGCATCATGCCTATGAATACTATGATCCTTACCAAGGATACCCCTATGATGCAACATATATAGATTGATGAAAGCCACAATGGACTGTGTCTCCACTATCATTAGTCTTCTCATTAATAAAGTTTTTCAACCATCTCTTTTGACCCAAGTGTTATCTAGTGGTCCCGTCACAATGTATCCATTTGGTATGACCCTCATGGGATGAGATAATGTGTGGTAGTCCACACATCCCACTTTATATTGAGTTAGGCCCATGCACCAACAAAAGTATATACTCTTCTTATCGACATTCACCAAATACTCTTTATAAGACCTATATAAGGATGCCTCGATCTCATTTGTGATCATCGGTCGAGTAGAGTAGTTGTGAGAGTTTAGTCTAAGAGTATAGAGTTGTAGCGAGTCACGAGTAAACTAGCATGCCTTTGGTCCCCAAGCCTATGGTGTTCATAAAGTCTGGTGAATCACATAAGTATTGATTTGAAATGGATTTGAACTGACAAATGGGTATATTACTCAATACATGAAAGATTAATATGAAAATTTATGAAAGTTAGGCAAACTATGTAAAACAAAGAAAATGTAAAAGTTGAATGAGACAAATGTGAAAGGAAAAAAAATATTAAATGAAAAGAACAAATAAAATAGGAGAGAAGGTTGAGGAAGGGGAAATTAAGGGTCATGGTTGTTGGCCTTTCCCTTACCCTCCAATGCTCCCTATTTCTTCCTTGGTCTAGATTCTCATTGGATATTTTGGGCCAAGAGAAGAAGAGGCATAAACATCCATGAAAGCTTTGTGCCAGAGATTATCGAAATGAAGAAACTGAGCCCCATTCGAAGTTGGTTTTCCCATTTGGGTTTCCAGGGTAAAATTATTAAGTTCATTGTGATTGATTGTTGTGTTTGATGCTATTCTTCTTCATGTTAAATGAATTACTTCCTGGTTATGTTATGGTGTGAGATATCATTCTTTGTGTGCACACGAAGAACCCTAATAACTCTGAAATGTCAACCATCCAATTTCCTTCGAAGTATGAGATCAATGGTTGTTAAAAGCCATCTATTGCAAATATTTAGAAAGTTGCTAAATCAGTGTTTTCATAGTTGTTGGTGTATCTCTCTCTCCCCTAGTCCATATTTTCTTTGCCTAGGTTGAATTAACATTCCACTAGGTTGATTTCTCTCTCCTGAGCATTTTGTTTGATTGTTGGGCGGAATTTTCAATTGATAAATTGTAATTCCATACTTCTCCTAGTTAATTTGATTTGTTGGAGTAAATTCTTTCATCCATGGACCGTCACTCAATTTATTGGGTGTTTAAATTAATTGCTTTGTTGAATAACTAATTATTGGGTCGACTGTTGTTCTTTTGGACGAACTGCTTGGTTGCTAAGTGATTCCCTAGATGCTTTGGTTATTTGCTAGTATGAAGCTTGTTAGGATTTTTGTTTAGTTAATGATGGATTTATTATTCCAAATGAGTATAGTATATGTAGCAACAAAAAATGTGAGAGAGTACATCTCTCAACTATAGTAGTTTTTCTACTAGCACAATAGAAAATATCCAACCTTGTGTTGTAGCTAGGAAATAATCAATTTAGAGACTAAGATCTTCATAATGTAGAATATATATATGGATAAACACTGTGTACCTAGTTTTCAAAACGTTCAAAAATATATTCTAGATTATGTCTTCTAATTGTGAAAACTTACATTCTCAAATAAGATCTTCATATTTTGAGCTCTCCAAGAATCATCTAGCCTACACAACAAATGGTTCAAGGATAGTTGGATGCAATGTTTGATGATGATCATACATTTGTACATTGAAGTTTTGGGGTTATGTTTACTTTCCTTATGTACATAATTCAGTGGTCTATGACAAAGACCTTTTCTACAATTTGGTTGACTTTGCTAAGCCCTCTGTTGTAGCTTGTTGTAGCAAGACTAGGAAGAATCATGACACATGACAACAACCATCTTGAATCAAAGGAGAATGTCCAACAAGTACCTTTCATCAATTAGAATAGACGATTATAGCCACATCAATCACCTATAGTCAAGATAATTATTGGCATAACTCAACCAAATAAACCTTCAAAACAACTTTCCAAAGAAGAATGGTGAAATAAACAATGTCGTTGAGAATAAGTTTCCATTTTCAAACTTTGGAAGAATACTATCTCAAGGGCAATGTAGAATAAACTTGGAGCAATTTCAGAGGAGACAATGTAGCTACGATGTTGCAACTTCATCTCCATCAAGGGATGGACAAGAAGATATATCACTGGATATTGTCTATGAAGACTATAATGTTATTCTCATAAATAAACCAACCTATGTTTATGTCTATCCAACTCTTGACAAATGTGATAGCATGCTTGTGAAAGGCGGAATTAAGGAGCCAACCAATCACTTGGAAGACGGATCGTAGTTGCACTCACATTGGATTGAGCACATAAGCTAAAACTCAACCTTTATTGGCATACTGGGTATCAGGCTATACAAAGTCCTCATTGACAAAGTTTTCATTGAGTCTTGTTCTTTATTGTCTAGAACACTATTGTGTTGTTAGCTATTTAATGTGTATAGGTCACACCCAAGAACAAGCCTTATAGCAGGATACGTACACAGATACTTGTACAAGATAGAGGATAGAGGGCTATTGGCCTTTCTACAGATAGAGCCCTTTGTACAAGTCTGAAAGAGATATTAGAAACATAATTCCACATAGGATTCATGTTGGTGAAACAAGTGGGCTATAAGTCCCTCGTTTATGGATCATATGGCATCAAAGTTGTTGAATCCTTGACTGTAATGTCACTGCCATAACATTGTAGACCTCAACATGGGTAAAGCGAGTAGAGAAAGGTAGAAGGGTTTCCAATGATCAAATTTGAGAAGAGAATGAACACTTGAAGGAGCAGGTTTGGATGTTCAATAAGAGGATGAAAAAGATGGAGAATCACCTTGAGACGTCTACCAAACTGCTACCGTTGCTAAAGAAGAAGTTTGAAGAATGTCAAGACTCCCTCATCATTGTTATGGAAGATTGGGACAAGCACATATTTTAATTTATACACTTGGGAGAGAAGGTCAACTAGATGGATAGCTGGCAAGAAGATGGGCTCACTCATATGATGGAACTACTACAACAAGAGTTATCAAATAAGGAGGAGGCCTTGGAAAAGCTACAAGCAACTATCCAAGAGTGCCAAGAATCAATCCACCATACATTACCACTTCCTCAGCCAAAACCATAACTGAGACAACCCTGGTAAGTTCACCTCTCATAGACATTTCTCAAGAGTAGCTTGGTGAATTTGAAAAGCATACCAGAGGCATTGGTTCCATAATCGTAAGGCAGTTGGACTATGATGAACAAGGTCTAGGCAAGAGAAAACAAGGCATACTAAGCCCCATTATAGCTACACCATGGATCAAGCATGAAGACCTATGATTTTATGGTGGAGTGGAAAATCCCATGAACATGAAGACCATTTTTGTGAAGGTGAAAGACATGACATAGTTGTCATGCTCATCAAAAGAAAGAGAAACAATACATGAAGGTGGAAACCCACTACCACCTTAGTATTTTTGTGGCTAATTGAGGAAGGGAAGTGATGAGAAGAGCTTGAGGACTCAACCTGCACCATCACTTGGAAGAAGTAGAAAGCCAATCAATTGGGGCAAGAAGGAGAAGATTACTGAGAGGTATGCCTCAAACATGGCATCCCTTGTTTTTCACTACTGCAATAAGAAATGCCACAATCATGTCAGCTATTGGTACTCATATTCTTTCTCATTTTGCAAGAGAAAAGACCATCTTGAGGCATCTTGCTAGGAGAAGCAAGTCATAGGCCTGATTGTTGTAAGAAGAAGAAGGACAAAAAGACTTATCTTATACAACAACAAACTTAGAGGCATAAGAAGAAAATGATTGTCTTAAGAAATCCATACCACAACACCAAGAACTTTTGCCACCACTACAATTTGAGTGGTCATTGGGAAGCAAAGTGTTGGTGATGTCATCTAGAGATTCACCCTAGAAATCACACAACTAGGAGAAGAGTATGGAGAGTGAAGATTGAAGAAGATGAATAGCTTCCTGCATCATTGACTCAAAGAGCAGAAGCTATCCAAGGAGATATAGCAACACATGAGGGCAACAACCAAACAAAATGGACAATAGGTTGATGCCAATGGTAACCACATTCCAATTCTTGTTTTTTATTACATTTGAATAACCCCTTCTTCGATATGTGCCAGAGATTGGTGCATGGAGGTCAATGACCTTAGGGGTGTTTTGGAGAACTTCACGAGTGCTTGTAAGCATGTGAAAGCATCGAAGAGTTGTTTCCATCTCAGAAAGTAACTAATCCTAGCAAAAGAATGTAGGTCACACTTCCTCTTGAGGAGTTGTTACATGATGGAAGTGTGTCAGGGTCACACTGAACATAGGCCGACATTCAAGTTGGATTCTTTTGTTGTCAAGTTGAACCATCTCCAATTCTGAGAAAGAGATGAGAATGAGTGCTAAGTACAGAGTTTGGATTTGGAGACTGCCCAGAGTTGAGAGTCAGTGAGTAGAATTTTATGCTACGAGAACAAACAAGCCAGAAACTAAAGCTAGAGCCATAGCAAGGACCAAAGATAGTTGCCAGAACCATGAGCCACAACCACAACCAAAGTCAAAGTTGTAGCTCGAAGCTAGAGTCAAAGCCACATTCCAGAGAAGCAAACATAAAGCACATTGATCTAGATTAGATTACTTGAGCATTTGGAGACAAAAAAGTCTCTCGATGGGGAGGTGTGATCTAAAATGGATCTGAACCAATGAATGGGTGTAAGACTAAGTACCTGCAAGATTAATCTAACAATATATGAAGGATAGGCAAACTATGTAAAACAAAGCAAATGTAAAAGTTGAATGAGACAAATGTGGGAGGAAAAAAAAGAATTAAATGAAAAGAAAAATAAAATATGAGAGAAGGACGAGGAAGGGGAAATGAAGGGTCATGGTCGTTGGCCTTCCCCTTGCCCCTATCTCTCTCTATTTCTTCCCCGATCTTCATTCTCGATGGGTATTTTAGGCCAAGAGAAGAATAAGCATAGAGAGTCATGAAAGCCTTGTACCATAGATTGTCGAAATGAAGAAAGTGAGCCCCATTCAAAGTTGGTTTTCCCATTTGGGTTTCCAGGGTAAAATTCTTATGTTCATTGTGATTGATTGTTGTGTTTGGTGCTATCCTTCTTCATATTAAATTGAATTACTTCCTAGTTATGTTATGATATGAGATATCCTCCTCTGTGTGCAAATGAAGAACCCCAATAGCCTCGAAATATCCAGTATCTAATTCCCTTCAAAGTATGATATTGATGGCTGTTAAAATTCATTTGTTGCAAATATTCAAGAAGTTTCTAAATCAATGTTTTCATAGTTATTAGTGTATTTCTCTCACCCAAAGGATGTTCTCTCTCCTTTAGTCCATCTTCTCTTTGCCTGGGATGAATTAACATTCCCTTGGGTCAATTTCTCTCTTCCTGGGCATTTCATTTGATTGTTGGGCGATTTTTTCACTTGTTGGGCTATAATTCCATACTTGCCTAAGTCAATTTGATTTGCTAGGGTGAATTCTTTCCTCCATGGACCATCACTCAATTGCCTGGGCATTCAGATTAATTACTAGGCTTAATTTTTATGTGTTGGGTTGAATAATTAATTGTTAGGTCAATTTGTTACATGCATGGGTAGACTATTGTTATTTCGACGAATTGCTCTATTCTATCATATTATGCTATTCTTGGACTCACATCTTGTTTAAGTGTGCAGATTTTCTTCAAGGGAGTTGGTTGGAAGAGACTTTAGAGGGGTTTCCAACCAAAGCCTTCATACACTCTTTGGTTTTAGTTTGGATGTGATATATTGCTTTTCATTCATATCATATTGTTGTAGCTAACATGTCTTAGATAGGTCAAGAAACTCTACATTTTACTTGGAAATGTTTATGTGAAAATTTTCTGTGTAAAAACAGAAAAAATTCCTTAACTTCTTTGTGTCTTGCAGCATTTCCAACAAGCTTTTGCTTTAGATTCTTACCAGGGACAAGGGGAAACGCTGCCAAAATTCCTTCTCAAGACATCCCCAAGAGCCTCCTTGGCTAGGTAACGAATCTCTTACCTCTCCTCTTGTAAATTTCATTGTTTTTCTTCCATTTCAGAAATTATTTTTGTATCATTCAAAGCTTTCAATACATTGCTTACACCTTGGGTGTGTGATTGGCCAAGCCAACCCCCCAATATCGTTGGGCTAGATTAGTTTAATTTTCAAGTTAAGTTTCTTTCATTTGTTTGGCCCCTCTTGTCTACAAGACAAGGTAGTGTGGCCACTTAATAATAATAATCTTGTTTTTGGTTTACAACCCTCTTTGGCCAATAATGGTAGTCTTGCCTCCACCTTGACCATTGTGAGTGGTTTTTCTAAATTTATAAGTTTTTGCCAAGTTAGTTGCCTACACCTTGGGGGAGTAATCCCCAAAATCGTGAGGCTTAAAGGAAAATTATTCATTTTGATGATCTATATGCTATAATGGTTTAAAATATTCTAGAATAGTCATCACATCTAATATTTCACTTCTTCATGTTATATCTCTTACATATGCTTATGCTCATCATGATTTATGGTTTAATGTTTTAGGATTTCTATCAAGTGCAAAATTCATCTTTTTCTTAAGTCATTCTACCATTTACATTTTTCAAGCATATGTGATCTATTGATGGTTTAGGATCTTACTCTTTGCTTTGCCAAGCTTTTCTTTTCAAGCACATCTATCTTTTTCAATGGTTAACACATATGTGGATGAGTAATTAAAATCCTAAAAGTTTCATTCTTGTTATCATTCAACAAGCTGTCCTTGCCTTTTCTTTTTGCAAAGTATAATGTCTTGATGATGAATGGGATGCTATTTTAATGGTCTTTACTTTATGAGCTTTACATTCATGTTATTTTGAGTTTATGAGCTGAATCTTTACATTAATAGCATTTC
>ML831235.1:40772-60954 GCA_009831015.1 Picea engelmannii
TTTATGAATAATGTATGATTACATATACTATACTTTGCTTGCAATGCATGAGTATGCAACTATTAAAGTAACAAGCACGGGTATTTTAACAAGATGTATTATTTTTCTCTCCTGAAGAATATGGCATCTCTATTGTAGAGTTAAGGGCTTCCAAAAACAATTTCACTTATGGTTATAGGTACAAGATCACACTCTACCTCATCAACATAATTGTTTGACAAAACTTAAATCTACACTTTTTGAGGTTCTAAAGTTCAACGTCCCTATGCATCCATCTTAAAGAGTATGTCCTCATATGAATTTAAGTATGGAGTCCTAACATTTGAGCTAAAGATTCAAAATGAGATTTCCTAATTTTCAGAATAAAAATGAGAATTATCTAGTATTTATATTAACAAAACTTCTATTTGGAAGAAAATCTCTAGGTTGGCCTCCAATTTATCATGTTTAGATATTAAACATCCTCACTAAGCTAACTATAAATATCATTGCTCCTTCTCATGGGGCTTGTTTGACATCTAACACAACATCCATGTTGGGATTTCTTTGATTTTCCGAAGGACCTTGTGGTTCTACAACTTTTGCAAATTTCTTATGCACAATTCATACACATACATCAATAAAACAAGTGCCATGTCCATAGTTAAATAGGAACTTGGTGGTTTGATATGAGTTGATATTTCTTTGATACTACTTGGATCTCTAATTGCTAAGTATTCGTCTTCATATGTGTTTTATGTGTAATTTATATGTAAAATGCCTTTGGGTGGATGGTGGGGAAAGGTTTTTCATTGCATACAAAATTACTGCCATACCATTTTTAGTTATTGCAACTATATTTCTTTTTTGAAGGTTGTGTTTTTTTGTAACATCCCCATCGTTACGACTACAAGCGACGCAAGCAAGTGCATTTTTTTTTTTGTTTGAAGCAGGAAGGAAACAACGACGACAGTTAAACAACACAATTTGACGACGAACACAACACACACAGATCAGACAACATACAACAACAACTCAACACACTAGCACATCATGCAACTAGATGAAACATGCGATAATCAATAGGCAGATAGAAACGACTACCCACCCGACCCAAGCAAAACAACGCCTACAAGCTAAAGGACAACATCAACAACCCGACACATTGGTTTTGACGACCAGGAACTATAAACCTCTCCGTCGCGCAAAAATCAACGCTTTAAGGCGTTACAAAACCAAGTACCAACAACCATTACCAGGAACAAATGCTCACATCGGGAAGCACAAACTCCGGCCAGGTTATCATTCACCTCTATCCATCAGGCGAATGAAAAATAAGTTGCTTAGATGGTCAATAAATAAGTTGGTGGACAACAAAGGTGCAATGTTAAGGGCCAAGGAAAAGTTCAAGGAGCCACCTAAGGAAAGGGTGATGTGGGTTGTGATAGAGGACACAAGTCCCTTAAACAAATGGGATCGATATCTTTATAATGAAAAAGAGCTAGACTCAAAAGATATGCATGTAACAAGGCCATATAAAAGGATTAAATGAGTTATGGCTCCAAAAAAACTTGCAAAATGCCAAACAAAGATAAATGAAGAGAAAGAAATCCGACCTTTGGTAGCAGATGAATGTTGTAAACAAGATTGTCTTCAACATATGGATAGGAAGGCCATTGTAGTTGCTAGAAGGGGTGTGGAACACATAAATAGAAATGGTATTAGGGTTGTCTTGAATTCACTCCTTTCAAACACAATCATGTCAGAAAGACAAGGCCATGGCCCACCTCCTATTGTTAGAAAAGTAAAAGACATGAGATTTAATGGTAATATTATTTTTAAGAAAGCATGGTACAAGATACATAAGATTCCTCAAAGCACCTTCTATAACTACCAACATTATTTACAACATGGACACATCAAAGCCATTCATACTAATGGATACCGTGGTAGCCATATAAATATTACATTGAATTGTAATGGATAATTCAGATTATTCACCAAACCAAACACGTTAAGATGAAGAATATGGAAGCTCTGCTTCTTTAAGATTGTTGCCTTCTACTTACACACAAAGTTATTTGATAAATGAGACTAATGCGGCTCTTCAAAAACTCAATTACCCATCAATATCACATCCAACAATGAGCAAGATCTGGAATACTCATTTTCAAGATATGACATTCTCAAAGAATACCAACTTCAGTAAACGTAGTGAATGTATCGTGTTGAAAGCACATATGAAGTCAACAACTACAAAAGAGTTGGAAGAAAAAGCACAAGGTATATTGAACAAACATAACAAGATTGTTATGCGTAGAAGATATTGCTACTATGCCCGCATAATTATGTCAGAGCGGTTTCCAAAGGAGTATTTGAGCATTATCCATGATAAAATGGACAAAACAAAGACTTCAATCCCAAAGCTATGTGTCAAATCAAAATCTATTGCAAGAACAAACTTGGGTTTGTCATTGAAAGGTATGCTAACACATGGGCTTAAGACATGAGGTTTTAGACATTTCTCCCTATCATTTAGTACATATGGGATCATAATTTACCATTAAATCCCTTGCAAAGTGCTTGAGGGACCTTGAAGACTCGCACCTTTATATGTATGGTGATTTGCTTTATCAGAGTAGAAGTTCTAGAAACCCACTCTCAAATGCATTACTAGACAATTGTATTTACTTAAAATGTAGAGTGTACAAGGATATTTTTCTATCTCATGGAAGATAAAAAAAAAATCAGAATGTTGATTTTAAACCTCTTCCTCCACATTTGTTGTTATAGTTGGACAATGCAGCAATTGATAATAAGAATAATTATGATTCATGTTTCTATCACTTTTAACTGCACTTGGTGTCTTCATCACTATTGATTTTGGGTTCTTGCGTGTGGGACACACTCATGACAACATAGATGGAACCCACATAAGAATGTCTTCCAACTTGAAAAGTAAAGACACATATTGTTTACTTGAAATGATGGATACATATCGCATGATTGAAGAAAAACAAGTGTTTCCACCACTGATTGACAAGGTGTATGACTTCAAAATTTTCCTTAATGGATACATCAAGGAGGGAAAAAATGCAGTATTTGGACATCTTAATGTCCAATACTTCCAATTTCTTGTATTCAATGATGTTCCAGTACTAAGGTACAAAGAATCCATCAGAGATATTGAGTGGTCAAAACCAATTGAGTTGTGGAATATAGAAGAGGGAGGTCAACCTAAATTGCCCACAAGGATGCCATCTTTCTTAGGTCCCAAAGAAAATGATGTCTATTTAAAAGAACTAAAGGAATAACATCATACATAAAAATGTGCAAATACACCATCGCCAATGACGATTCACCAATTGTTACAGAGGAATGGAAAAATAGAGTAGATTATTGGGAAAAAGTTCTTGATACATTAGATGAAATATAATACAATGAACATACAATAGTGGAAGGAAGTGATTCATCTTCTAAGGAAATTTGGCCCAAGACAAGGCAAATTGTCAATACTAATCATAATGCACTCCATCTCAAGTATTATGGATGAGGATTTTGATAATGTGGCAAATGAACCTGTATATGTTGAACCCAAGTGAAACAAGCCAAATCCAACATTCAATCCTATGATTGATGTTGAGAAAGCAAAAATGTTGCTAGTTAGATAAGGAAATGAGGATGAAGGGGAAATGATTTGGATGGAAAAAACCACCTTGAATATCTTCAAAGATGATCACAGTGAGACTCTTCATGTAAATGTTGATAGGTGGAAGCCTATTTATGGGAAATACAAGGAAAACATATTATAACAATATTCGATATCAAATCTGTTGATGATTACAGCTTCGTGAGACATCCTCCAGGACACATACTGAGTGAGTCGACCTGTGAGAGAGCCCATGTGTTGGGTGTGCCCATGAGATGGGTGTGTCGTTCCTCTTTGGACTGAGATGAAACGATATGTACCCTTGTGTGGGTTGAAGGTGCCCATGTGATGGGTGCGCGTCAAAATCTAGACTGAATTGTTATGATGTGTGGTCTCTTACCTTGTGGACTCAGTTGACTCGGGGTTGAGATGGTACTCCAGATGATTCTCTTGTGGACTCAATGAGATAGAGATATGTTGAGTAGGATGTCCCTGTCGTTGAGAACATGTGGATATGCCCCTAATGGATGAGCACTAGTGGATGTGTGAGATCCCTTGCTATATTGTCTGAGAGTAAGATTTACCTGTAACCCTAATTGTGATGTAAAGGGTACAGATCGACTCCACCATGTGTGAAAGAGAATTAATGTGTATTGTATTAATTAATTATTTTTTGAGTTATTGAGGTTGGCCATGTTGTGCCAACATACACCACTTTTGGTTTGTTGAGTCTAGTATAAATAAAGGTGATTTCCCCATTGAGGAAACACACAAGTCACTTGTCATTTGGAAATTTAAGCAAGTACACCTTTAGGGCCGAAGTTCTCACCTCTCTTGGGCACAAGTTTCAAGGTAGTGGAGCACCCTCTTGTGTGCATTAGGGTTTCATGGTTGGAGGATTTTATCTTGAGAATATAACAAAGGATTATTGGGTTTTTCTCCCTTGTTGAGAAGGGTTTTCCCAAGATATTTCTTGTGTTCTTGTGCATGGTATTTCTTCTTGTGATTTTGGTTATTGCAACAATTGTGAATGGTGTAGCTACATTTGCTTATGGTTCAAGTAAATGCTAAAATGAAATAAACCTCATGCTTGAGCCTAGCATAGTAAAAATTAAACATGGTGTCAGAGCATAGGTCTTGAAGAACCCATTGCACAAAGCATTAAAGCCAACCATCCTCTCTTCTACAGAACCATACGACCTCCTAGGGTTTCCAGAAATCCATAAGACCCTCTTTTGTTTGGCTATTTCAACACTTAATACTTGGATGTTGGGGATAAAAATTGTATGGGAGTGTACAACCTCCTTCATCACACCTCCAACAAGATTTAGATTACAATTCCACGAATTTTGGATTTTTGGCCCTAGGGTTTCACAATTTTCTTCAAAAAATTCAGATCTAGGGTTTCTATAGGTCATTGAAGGAGATTTTCTGACTTTCAAGGCTTATTGTTGGCAGTCATAAGCCCAATGTAACCTAATATTTCTAGCCTAGCCTAACCGTTAGGTTTCTTAGCCTAGTTGGTAATGGTTTATGAAGAATCTGAAAAAATATGATGAACATAACTATAATGGAAGATAAGCTTGTTGAATCAAGAAAATACAGTTCATGGAAGCCAAGACTTCAAAGAGATGAAGACATCAAAGAAGAAGCCTTCTTATTCATTTCAACACTCTCAGGTATGGTTCCTACTGAGAATGATACTTGGTTAATTGACAGTGGTGCCTCTAGGCACATGACCGGATTTAGAGATCACTTGATAGATCTTGTTGAGAAAGAGACAAATCTACATGTTGTACTTGGAGACAATGCCATATATAATGTAAAAGGGGTTGGTGTTGAAATAATGTAACTGCAAAGTGTATTCTTATTATTATTTGATATATTACTCATTGGATCAATCCCCATTGTGGATTGATCATGTCGGCTATTGTAAAAGGATGGAATCCCCTTTTGCGGATTGGTCATAATGTAATTGTAATAGGAAAAATAAGAAGTCGCCCCCAAAATATATTTAAGAGACCCCAGAATATAATAAAGGTGGTTATAACCACCCAGTTTGAGAAGTCGGCATTGCCAGTGAAGAGACACTTCACACGTGCCAGATTTGTATAAATAAGGAGGCTAGCGCCTCACTTAGAGACACACCTCACTTGCTCATTGAGAGACAAGTTTCAGAATTGCAATTGGAGAAGAGAGAGAGAGTGGCGCATCTTTGGGAGATAATATTCTGTATTATCTTGAGTTATCACTTGGCATTGTATTGTCTATCTATAATAAGAAAGTTTTGCTGGGTTTTCTTCCCCTAGAGGGTTTCCCAGGATAAATGCTGTGTCTCTTGTGATTGTGTATTTCTCAGTGATCTTGTGTTATGCTATTGTTATCTATTGAAATGCAAAGAACTATAATAATGGCTTAAACATTAACATGGTATCAGAGCCAAGCTGAAGGAAGCATCTTTCACAAGAGTGAAAAACGTCATTGTTGTCGTGCATGCAAATTAGGGCTTTTTGATGGTGAAGCTTTTCAGCCCTAAAACCACCTAGAAAAGTGTGCCCTCCACCAAGGTTTACTTTGGCACTCTCAGTGCACCTTTTCAGTGGCTAGATCTCCTAGAAAGTGAAACCCTAGTTTCACAAAGTACCAGAAGTACCAGAAAACCAGTGTACCAGAAGTACCAGAGTACCAGAGGTACCAAAAAACGAGAGGCACCAGTCCAGAAATCCATAGATCAAGTTTGGAGGAGCAAAAGTTGGATTTTATTAGATCCAAACACACCAGGCTACTCGCCTCAGCCAAGCGCACCTCCTGGTAAGTTCAGAATTTGATTTTGAGCATTTTCATTTTTCGGTCATTTTCCTAGCTCCAGGTAAAAGATGTCTACAAGCACTAAGCTTGTTGACAAGCTGGAAGGTGTGGAAAAATTATGTGCCTAGAAGTATAGGATTGGACTCATTCTTGAAGAGAATGACCTAGCAAAATTCGTCAAAGGAGAAATTCCAGAACCCGACGATGCTACAGAAAAAGCCAAGCATCAAAAGGAGACAATCAGGGCGAAAATAATCATTGCAGATTCAATCAAAGACCACTTGATTCCTTATGTGTCATGTAAAAAGACTCTGAAAGAAATGTTTGATGCTTTGACCAGACTGTATGAAGGAAAGAACATAAGCCAAAAGATGAATCTAAGAACTCAATTGAAGAATACAAGGATGCAGAAAGGAGAAACAATTCAGGAATATTTCTCCAGAATCTCAGAATTCAAAGAACAATTAGAAGCGATTGGAGATACCATAGACGAAGACGAACTCATAACGATGGCCCTAAATGGTCTCACAAGACCTTGGGATGCATTCATCCAAACGATATGTGCCAGAATAGAGAAACTGAAGTTTGATAGTTTATGGGAAGAATGCATCCAAGAAGAAACAAGAGTACCTAAGCGTGAAGCGCTACTAGCAAGAGATGATGATCAATCCCTAACTACTCACACCAAAAGAGGAAGGAAGAAACCCTACTTCCAAAAGGAGACTCATAAAGAGCCTCAACCGCCAAACAAATTCAATAATAAAGAATCTCATCCAAGGAGATTTCAAAAGAAAGGACAACGAAAGGAAGGAGATTACTCATCTGTACAATGCTACCATTGTGATAAGATGGGACACATTGCAAAATTCTGTCTAGCTAGATGAGAAGAATACAAGAGAAAACATAAGAGGCACCATGCCCATGTAGTCAAAGATGAAGAGCCACCCGCAAAGATGATAAGAGAGCAGATTAAAGATCATGTCTTAATCTCGGCCCTCTCAGGATCGGTAACACCTAGAGAAGACACTTGGCTCATTGATAGTGGCGCATCCAAGCACATGATGGGACAAAGAGACATCCTCTCTTGTGTTTCATAAAAAAAGTTTTTCTCAGAAAGTGACACTTGGAGATGATTATGAATATCCCATCAAGGGAGTGGGAGAATCAAACTACAAACTGAATTAAGGGAATTCATTGAAGATGAAGGATGTACTATATGTACCAGGTTTGACTAAGAACCTACTCTCCATTTTAGCTTTAGAAAAGAAAGGCTTCAGAGTTGCCTTTATAGATGGAGAAGTTTTTATGTGGGCTAAAGGAGAAACCTTAAATGAAGCAATCATGATTGGAAGTGAAGAAAATGGCTTGTATAAACTAAAGGGTCACTCAGAGGCTACCATGACCCACGCCATTGAAAACTCATGTGAACTTTGGCATAGAAGATTAGCTCACATCAACTACAAGGCGCTACCATACATATGCAAAGCGGTCACAAGTTTACCAGAACTCAAGGTTGACTATGAAGGCGTATGCAATGGATGTGCATAAGGGAAGAACATCAAGAACCCTTTTCCGAAGAGAGACAACAAAGCAGAAGGAGTCTTAGAGCTTATTCATTCAGATGTATGTGGCCCAATGCCACCGTCCTCCATTAGTGGGTATGTATATTATGTATCATTTATTGATGATTATTCTCATAATACCTAGGTATTTTTTTTGAAATCTAAAGATGAAGTGTTTAACAAGTTCGAGGAATTCAAAGCCTTGATAGAGAATCTTTCTGAAAGAAAGATTAAGATACTCAGGTAAGATAATGGAGGAGAATATACCTCAAAAGAGTTTGTGAACTTTTGCAAATATGTTGGGATCAAGAGGGAACTCACTACTCCCTATAATCCCCAACAAAACGGTGTAGCTGAACGAAAGAATAGAACGATAGTGGAAGATGTGAAGACTATGATCCATGATCAAGATCTTCCTATGTCCTTATGGGAAGAAGCAACAATGACAACTGTATATGTGCAGAACCGATTGTCCCATAGTGCACATAGGCTCAAGACCCCGGAAGAGATGTTCATTAAAAAGAAGCCAGAGGTAAGACATCCCAAAATATTTGGCTGCCCAATATTTATTCATATACCAAAAGAGAAGAGAAGCAAGCTGGAACCTTCAGGAAAGAAGGGAATATTTGTGGGATACTGTGAGGTCTCCAAGGCCTTCAGAATCTATAGACTAGGTCACCATCATATTGATATTAGCAGGGATGTGACCTTTGATGAAGATGCAATGCTCAAGAAATCAATAAGATGCCAGCTTGAATAAGTATATGAAGAGGAACCTATAATGCCCAGAACTATAGTGAGGGAGGTTCCCAAAGCCGTAGAACCGGTGAGGGAAGTCATAACTTCCCCTGATGAGGAATTCTGGAAGACCATGATATATTAGAAGTTCAAGAACCTCCTCAGATGATGATCCTCCATAAAAGAAAGCGAGCTTGGGCTAGAGAGCTTATTCAAGATGGAGAGAAGTATGGTGTTCCCGAAGGAACTACGATACAGGTGAAAAAATCAAAGCCATTCTCCAGTTATACGGCTTTGATGTGTGATCTTCTAGAGGAGGAGCCTACTTGCTTTGAAGAAGCTATTTAGAGGAAAGAATGAGCAGATGCCATGACAGAGGAATACCAATCCATAATAAAGAATGAAGTATGGGAAACAGTTACCAGACCGAAGAGTAAAGATGTGGTATCTTCCAAATGGCTCTTCAAAATAAAACATGCTGCTGATGGAAGTATTGAGAAGTATAAAGCAATATTTGTAGCTCGTGGCTTTTCTAAAAAAGAAGGCATTGACTATGAAAAGACATTCGCTCCTGTAGCCAGATACACTTCGATCAGAACCATCATAGTCCTTGCAGCTAAGATGAAGTGAAAGCTACACCAGATGGATGTAAAGACAACTTTCCTAAATGGTGTCATCAAAGAGGCAGTGTATATATAGCAACTTCAAGGATTTGAAGTTGAAGACAAGAAGTCTCATGTCTACAGGTTGAAGAAAGCATTGTACGGATTGAAGCAATCTCCTAGAGCTTGGTATGGCCGAATAGATAGCTTTCTGATGAGATTGGGATTTACCAAGAGTAAAGCAGATTCTAACCTATAACTTCAAGGTTATGAACAATGAGCTAGTAATATTACTACTATATGTGGATGACTTATTCTTAACCGGAGAAGAAAAGCTCATCATTGAATGTAAGAAGAGACTTGCCTTAGAATTTGAAATGAAAGACCTTGGCCTAATGCATTATTTCTTAGGTCTTGAGGTATGGCAGAGTCCAGAGATGATCTTCCTTAATCAAGGGAAGTATGCAGTCGAAATCCTGAAGAGATTCGACATGTTGGAATATAAGTCCATGAATACACCCATGGAAGCGAAGCTGAAGCTGTTGGTCGACACTTCGTTAGAATTAATTGATGCCACACTGTATAGACAGATTATTGGATCGCCGATGTACCTGATGAAAACCATATTAGACATTTGTTTTGCCGTGAATACCTTGAGTCGGTTTCTAGTAGAACCCAGACATGTTCACCTAGTGGCTGCAAAACATGTAATGAGGTACCTTAAGGGTACGATAGATTGTGGTCTCAGCTATGAAGGAGATCATGATTTCACATTGAGTGGATATACTAATGCAGATTGGGCAGGAAGTGTTTCTGATAGGAAAAACACTTCAGGATGTTGTTTCAGTTTGGGATCAGCCATGATCTCGTGGTAGAGTAGGAAGCAATCCAGCATTGCTCTCAGCACAACAAAAGCAGAATACATTGCTGCATGTTCTGCCAGCTGCGAAGCTATATGGCTTCGAAAGTTGTTGACCGATCTATTTGACCTAGAGATGGAAGCAACCACGATCCTATGTGACAACTAGAGTTGCATAAAGATGACAGAGAATCTTGTATTCCATGACAGGTCGAAGCACATAGAGATCCGATATCATTACATCCGTGACATGGTGCAGAGAGGAGCCTTAAAGCTCCAGTACATTAGCACGAATGAACAGGTTGTTGATGTGTTGACCAAGCCTCTATCTCGTGTAAAGTTTGAGCACTTTCGAGATAAGCTTGGTATAGTCTGAAAGGACCTTCCTCGAAAGGGGGAGTAGTTGCTGTGATGAGACATCTCTTGCTTCTAGCTTCAGTGTTGTGACATAAAGCAAGAAGATGTGATGAGACTAGTACTGTGCTTCCGGCTTGACAACTTTGACGTAAAGCCATTCTAGTATGTTTCTTCCAGCTTCAGTACTGTGACGTAAAGCAAGAAGATGTGATGAGACTAGTACTGTTCTTCCAGCTTAACAGCTGTGACATAAATCTAGTCTAGTATCTTGCTTCCAACCTGATGGTTGTGATGTAAAGCAAGACGATGAGATGAAACTAGCAATGAGCTTCTGGCTTGACAACTGTGACGTAAAGCCAGTCTAGTATCCTGCTTCCAGCTTGATTGCTGTGACGTAAAGTAGGACGATTTTCTTGCTTCCAACTTGACTGCTGTGACATAAAGCAAGACTATAAGATGAGACTAGAATTGTGCTTCCGGCCTGACAGCTGTGACGTAAAGCCAGTTTAGTATCCTGCTTCTAGCTTGATTTTTGTGACGTAATGCAGGACGAGTTTCTTGCTTCCAGCTTGACTGCTATGACGTAAAGCAAGACTAGCACTGTTCTTCCAACCTTACAGTTGTGACGTAAAGCCAGTCTAGTATTATGATGATGGGCCAGCCTCATGCTATGATGATGATGTATTAGTTTTATACTAATACATATTGATGTAGATGATGACTGCATTCCTTTGAGAATGACGATGCTGCCGATGAAGAAAACTTTCAATGATTTATAGATACGTCAGTTAGTGTTCCAAGATGATATTGATGATGTTATCCTCTCACCCACTTTATGCTGTTGATGATGTTGTCCTCTCTCTCTCTCACCTGATGTTTTTGAAGAATACCCTTCTTGTTAAGGGGGAGTGTTGAAATAATGTAACTGCAAAGTGTATTCTTATTATTATTTGATATATTATTCATTGGATCAATGCCCATTGTGGATTGATCATGTTGGCTATTGTAAAAGGACCAAATCCCCTTTTGTGGATTGGTCATAATGTAATTGTAATAGGCAAAAGAAGAAGTCGGCCCCAAAATATATTTAAGAGGCCTCAAAATATAATAAAGGTGATTATAACCACCCAGTTTGAGAATTCATCCCTTCCAATGAACTTCACAAGTGCCAAATTTGTATAAATAAGGAGGCTAGCACCTCACTTAGACACACACCTCACTTGGTCATTGAGAGACAAGTTTTGGAATTGCAGTTGGAGAAGAGAGAGAGAGAGTGGCACATCTTTGGGAGAGGATCTTATGTATTTGCTTGAGTTATCTCTTGCCATTGTATTGGCTATCTATAATAAGGAAGTTTTGCTGGGTTTTCTTCCCCTAGAGGGTTTCCCAGGATAAATGTTGTGTCTCTTGTGATTGTGTATTTCTCAGTGATCTTGTGTTATGCTATTGCTATCTATTGAAATGCAAAGAACTATAATAATGGCTTAAACATTAACACTCTCCTTCATAAAGTCTTTATTGTCCAAGTTTGTGAAGCATTCTTTGCTAGGGTTAAAAGCCTAAGGCCCAAAAGTGCTTGCACTTTAGGGTTTTAACCCTATCCTTTGATCATTGACCTAAGTGAAACAAAAAAAAAATGGCACCTAGGGCCCAATAGTGTTTGTGCCCTAGGTACCTTTTTCTTTAAAGTCTTAAACCTAAGGCCCATGAATTTTTGCACCTTAAGGTTTAGACGTGACCTCTCTTGTTTCATCTAGCTCAACCTTGAAGTTGATTCATTTGTGACTCCATGATCCCTAGAGGACAATGGCACTAGTCTAGAGGTGTTCTTGTGGTTGAAGTAGGTATTAAAATCAATATTTTCTGTCAAACACTTAACTAACATTCCCAACCCTAACTCTAGCAAACAACCATTATTATTTGTTGTTGTTATAAAAGTTTGCTACAACCACTAAAAACTACTTCAATTTGATGCATACACTCATTTACAAGTGGCTTAAACTACTTAGAAAATACTTCTGGCAATTGGATAATGTTATACTTGTTAAATGCTTAATTTTCATAGTGATTTGCTACATTTCCGAGTACTTTTATTTGTTGTTGTTGCAACATATTAATTGTTGTTATACAATTGGTTTATTGTTGTAATTTACAATAGCCTTAGCATTTACTGATTGTCTAGTGTCTAATAGGTCATTATTGCACTCTATAACTTGGTAATTGTCTATATTGTGCTGCAAATTGTTTATTGTCTCGTATAAGTGAAATAATTACACCATTATCTCCCATATCTTTCATAGACCTAGACCTTACCATCAGGTGACAAAGAGAGGGTGTTGTAGGCTTGACTAATTTTTTTATTTGATTCGTTGAGGTCACCATGGAAGCCTCCCTTGTGGTGGAGCTTTTCCATCACTAAAACGAGGGAAATCTCTACTTAGGTCACATTGGTAGATTCTTCCATAGTTACACATGATTTGGAATCTTGTGAAGGGATTTGCACATGTACAAATCCTATGATAACAGGTCCAATGCAAGAGTGTGTTGAACACTGTCAAGTTCCAAAGGAGCCTATAAGAGGTATGGCAAGAAATTGAGAAAAAACATAAGTAAAAATGAAGTTGGCTAACTAACACTAAAGAATACAATTATATCACTATTCAACTTTTCTTCATTCATCCAATGGGAGGTGTTACCAACCAGACTAACAGACCTACAAGGTCTTAGACTTCTATTGTAGAAACACAGGCGATAGGTGCCCAATGTCACCACAACACCTATTATTTCCATGTTCAAGCGAAACTCCTACGCTAAATGGCTTTGGGATGCTTCCCTCTAAGTAACACTTCACCACAAGATATATTAATACTAGTGCCTCAACAATATATACTAGGTGTAGGTAGGAATTAATTATTTATATGCTTGTTGAAATAGAAGATGTTAAAGAAAATAAAAAGACTAAACAACAAGCTAACTTACCTTCAAACTCCAAGAATAATGACCAAATACAATGCAAGAGAGAGGGGTATACGTCCTTACCACTTTCTGAGTGATCTATTGAGTGAATACCCTGATTATAATGGTGGAAATGAGTGATTTCCTCGTTTTCCTTCTATTTCAGAACTGCAAAACAAAGTAAAACGCAGAACAAAACAAGGAAAATGGTCTTTCAAAGCCTCCCAAAAGTGCAAAAATGCACTAGATCACTAGATATGTGGGTGAGAAGAGTAGGGAAGCAAAGTATATGTTTATTAAGCCCAAGAGACTTTAAATTTGTTGTAAATTTAATTTCCAGCAAGCTGGAAATTACTTTTATAGAATTAGGGTTCAAATCCCCCTAGGTCAAAACCCAAAATTTGCTACAACCAATATAATCAATTGTTGGATTGTAATTATGCTCTGTAAGGACTAGAAAACAAAAATATAATCTTTAAATCAGATCTGGAATTAAAATAGAAGGGTTTAGGAAGATAATAAATACAAAATGCACCCCTTCATTATGTATACAAAGTGCAAATCTGAAGATTTTGTTTGTTGTTATTACACAAATCTGCACACTTTCTCAAATAAACCCTTATAATATATGTTTAATGAAGCAAAAAAGTCAAGGGATTGTGTATCTTGAGGCAAGGAAAATCCTAAGTGGCAAAAACCCCAAGATCTATTTAGCTTGCAAGAGATAAAAAATTAATAGCAAAGCTAGGGTATGATTTTATTTTATTTTTTTTGTAATAAAAGATGATTGAATATATTTGAGATAAATGGTTGAAGAAAATTGAGAGATATTTCTTTACCTTTACCTTTAACCTTAAGATGTCTCTAAGTTTGTGCAAGTATGACCCCGTGAACTTAAGATTGGCCGAATAGATTTCTAGACGATTGGGTTTGGAGTGGAAGAACTATCGCCCCCAATGCTAGAAATTTCCAATAAATGGGTTTCTCCTTCGATTTCCTAGTAGAGCTCCTCTATGGGATGGTCTTGAAGACAACCAATCAACTAGGGTCGAAGAAATAATAGGCCAACCTATTCCTAGAGGAGTTGGTCCAACAACTTGGGTGTATTACTCTTGGATCACACAAAGAGAGTAAGGAGACGAAGGTCTATCTTCTCTCTTCCATGTGACTATGTAACCTCTCAATGGATCGATTGATTATCTTTCACAAATATCCTAAGGAACCCCTATCAAGCACAGTTAAATATATCCAAGACCAAGAAAAACAAACATTACAGTATATAATCCACAGTGACACAAGAGAATTGAGTTCTGAAAAATGGTATTATGATCTCATAAAGTTTCAACAACAAAAACGAGAGGAGTAGCTAGCCTTATATAGCAAAATTTGTAACGGATAGTTTCTAACTCTCTCATAAAAAAATAATTTTTCTTTGTTTGCTCATCCACAATTGGTTGGAGGCTAAACCATTTGATATGTATGTTTTTATTACATCCATCAATGATCAAAATGGGATAAATCCATTTAAATTACTTGACCAATTTGATTTGTCTACATGAGAGGTGTGCCCCATTAGTAAAAAAAATCGAGTTGGTGGAGAAAATAAATTTGGGGACATTTTTCTTTCAAAAATGAAGAATAACGGTTATATTTTGTTTACATTGACTATTCTTCCTTCCAACGGCTAGTTTGACTTGTCAAATCAATTAATGAGTAGTTTCAATTTGTCCCAAAGAGGATGATTTGGTCATTTAGTGGTTAAATTAACCACTTTGCTTGGAAATAGAGCATCTTTGAATAAAATTATTTATTTTGCATGTGGAAGAGGAATCTTTGACCTTCCAAAAACTATTCCAAGGCCCAAAAACCCCAAACGTTCCACTCCTTAACCATTTGACCTTGTAAAATGTGGCCAACAATTTTCTAGAAGTGGGATGATTTTCTCTTGGGAGGCAGTATCTCCCTCAATATTCCAAAAATTAGAATTCCATGACATGGGTCTTGCTCATGATTTTTTTCTGCTAATTTTGAACCCATGTTGTATTTTTTCCTCCGAGGTGCACTACATGAAAAAACATGCAATGGTGAAAACTCCCTTAATTTCATCAATCACAATTTCACCACATGGGTTTTGCTTGTGAATATTTCTTGCTCATTTTGAACCCATGTTGTGATTTTGCCTCGAGGGACCACTACCTCCAAAGCCGTGCATTGCATTAAAAGATGTGTAATGATGAGAACTTTGTTTGCCTGCCATGTTGAGAACAAAAATGATAGTGCACCATGACCAATGTATGCCTACAAACTTAGTAGAAAAATAACCATGTATGCAGTCGAAATCCGAAAGAGTTTCGACATGTTGCAATGCAAGTCCATGAATAGACCCATAGAAGTGAAGCTGAAGCTGCTGGTCGACACTTCACCAGAATTGATTGATACCACATTGTACAGATAGATTATTGGATCGTTGATGTACCTGATGAACACCAGACCAGGCATTTGTTTCATCGTGAACACCTTGAGTCAGTTTTTGGTAGAACGCAGACATGTTCACCTAGTGGCTGCAAAACATGGGATGAGGTACCTTAAGGGTACAATAGATTGTGGTCTCAATTACGATGGAGATCATGATTTCACATTAAGTGGATATACTGATGCAGATTGGGCTGGAAGTGTTTCTGACAGGAAAAGCACTTCGGGATGCTGTTTCAGTTTAGGGATCAGCCATGATCTCGTGGCAGAGTAGGAATCAATCCATCATTTCTCTCAGCATAGTGGAAGCAGAATACATTGTTGCATGTTCTGCCAACTGTGAAGCTATATGGCTTCGAAAGTTGTTGACCGACCTATTTGACCTAGATATGGAAGCAACCATGATCCTATGTGACAACCAGAGCTGCATAAAGATGACAGAGAATCCTGTATTCCATGACAGGTCGAAGCACATAGAGATCCGATATCATTACATTTGTGACATGGTGCAGAGAGGAGCCTTAAAGCTCTAGTACGTTAGCACAAATGAACAAGTTGCTGATGTGTTGACCAAGCCTTTATCTCGTGTAAAGTTTGAGCACTTTCGAGATAAGCTTGGTATACTCTGAAAGGACCTTCCTCAAAAGGGGGAGTAGTTGTTGTGATAAGACATCTCTTGCTTTCAGCTTTATTACTGTGACGTAAAGCAAGACGATGTGATAAGACTAGAACTATGCTTCTGGCTTGACAAATGCAACGTAAAGCCAGTCTAGTATCTTGATTCCAGTTTGATTGCTGTGACGTAAAGCAGGACGAGTATCTTGCTTCCAGCTTTATTGCTGCGACGTAAAGCAAGACAATGAGATGAGACTAGTATTGTTCTTCCGACTTGACAACTGTGACGTAAAGCTAGTCTAGTATCTTGCTTCCAACCTGATGGTTGTGATGTAAAGCAAGACAATGTGATGAGACTAGTACTGTGCTTCCGGCTTGACAACTGTGACGTAAAGCCAGTCTAGTATCTTGCTTCCAGATTAAGTGCTATGACATAAAGCAAGACGTTGAGATGAGACTAGTACTATGCTTCCACCTTGAGACATTGTGACGTAAAACCAATCTAGTATCTTTCTTCCAGCTTAAGTGCTGTGACGTAAAGCAAGATGTTGAGATGAGACTAGTAATGTGCTTCCAGCTTGAGAAGCTGTGACGTAAAGCCAATCTAGTATCTTGATTCCAGCTTGATTGTTGTGACGTAAAAAAAGACGAGTACTGAGCTTCCAACTTGACAGTTGTGATGTAAATCCATTCTTGTATTATGATGAGCCAACCTTGTGCTGTGATGATGATGATGTATCCGTTTTATACTAATACATATTGATGCAGATGATGATTGCATTCCTTTGAGAATGACGATGCTGCTGATGAAGAAAACTTCCGATGATTTATAGATACGCCAGTTAGTGTTCCAAGATGATATTGATGATGCTGTCCTCTCACCCACTTGATGCTGTTGATGATGTTGTCCTCTCTCTCTCGCCTAATGTTGTTGAAGAATACCCTTCTTGTTAAGGGGGAGTGTTGAAATAATGTAATTGCAAAGTGTATTCTTATTATTATTTGATATATTACTCATTGGATCAATCCCCATTGTGGATTGATCATGTCGGCTATTGTAAATGGACCAAATCCCCTTTTGCGGATTGGTCATAATGTAATTGTAATAGGAAAAAGAAGAAGTTGGCCCCATAATATATCTAAGAGGCCCCAAAATATAATAAAGGTGGTTATAACCACCTAGTTTGAGAAGTTGGCCCTGCCAGTGAAGAGACACTTCACATGTGCCAGATTTGTATAAATAAGTAGGCTAGTGCCTCACTTAGAGACACACCTCACTTGCTCATTGAGAGACAAGTTTCGGAATTGCATTTGGAGAAGAGAGAGAGAGAGTGGCGCATCTTTGGGAGAGGATCTTCTGTATTAGCTTGAGTTATCTCTTGGCATTGTATTGGTTGTCTATAATAAGGAAGTTTTGCTGGTTTTTTTTCCCCTAGAGGGTTTCCCAGGATAAATGTTGTGTCTCTTGTGATTGTGTATTTCTCAGTGATCTTGTGTTATGCTATTGTTATCTTTTGAAATGCAAAGAACTATAATAATGGCTTAAACATTAACCATTGGAACTTCTGCATTCCAACTAGATTCTAACATACCTCTTCAGTTAAGTGAGGCAGTATATGTACATGGGATGAAGATGAACCTTGTCTCCATTTCTTCCTTAGAAGACAAAGGCTACATGGTTACCTTTTCTGAAGGAAAATTTCTTGCATGGAACAAGGACTCACATAAATTCTGCCAAAGTAATTGGTGTTCGAGAAAGCATATTATATAGGTTGACCATCCATGGGTTGGAAACTACATTAGATGGATGTAAAAACAACATTTCTCAATGGTGATATTGATGAAGAAGTTTACATCGAGCAACTAGAAGGATTTGTGATACACGACGAGAAAACTCATGTGTGCAGGTTGAATAAATCCTTCTATGGACTAAAGCACATATCACGTGCTTGGTACGAGAAGATGGATGGATTCATGATGAGTTTGGGATTCAAAAAGAGTGTTGTTGATCCAAACCTATATTATCATATTGTTGGTAACAAGTGCCTAATCTTGGTCCCGTATGTGGATGACCTATTCCTCAGTAGTTCAAAAAGACTTATTACTGAATGCAAGCGAGTATTGATTTCTGAATTCGAGATGAAGGATCTGGGTATGATACACTACTTCTTGGGACTAGAAGTATGGCAAAGGACTGATGAGATTTTCCTGAGTCAAGGAAAATATATAGTGGAGATTTTGAAGAAGTTCGGTATGACAGAGTGCAAATCCATGCCTACATCGATGGTGATGGATTTGAAGAAAATGAACGATGCTTGAAAAATATACAGTGGATATTTTGAAGAAGTTCGGTATGACAGAGTGCAAATCCATGCCTACACCGATGGTGATGGATTTGAAGAAAATGAATGATGCTTCTACTGATTTAGGCGATATTGATCCACATTTGTACCGACAATTGATTGGATCATTGATGAATCTAGTTAACACTAGACCTGACATATGCTATGCAATGAATGTACTTAATTAGTTCATGAGTCACTCAAGACAAACTCATTGGATAGCAACGAAGCATGTACTGAGATATCTACGAGGCACAATTGGATATGGCCTGAGATATGCCTCCAGTGTAGACATGAGTTTGCATGAATATGCCAATGCAGATTGGGCAGGGAGCGCAGTGGACCAAAATAGCACATATGGTTGTTGTTTTACCTTGGGGTCTTCCATGGTTTCCTAGTGCAGCAGGAAACAAAGCTCTGTGGCCTTGAGTACTGCAAAAGAAGAGTATATAGCATTGAGTGTGGCAGTCCGCGAACCAATGTGGCTTCGCAATCTCCTAACAGATTTATTTGATCATGAGATGGATTCTACCATTATTCATTGTGATAGCCAGTGTTGTGTGAAGCTCTTTGAGAACCCTGTGTTTCACGATAGATCGAAACACATTGAGATAAAATATCATTATACCATAGACATGGTGCAGAGAAAAGCAGTACACGTGCAGTACCTTCCTACACATGAGCATATTGCATATATCTTCACCAAACCGCTTGCCAAGACAAAGTTAGAGTACTTCCGTGAGAGACTTGGCCTGGTGAGAATGTCTCCCTAGCTGAGAGGGAGTGCTGATGATTACAACTTCGTGAGACATCCTCCAGGACACAGACTGAGTGAGTCGACTTGTGAGAGAGCCCATGTGTTGGGTATGCCCATGAGATGGGTGTGTCGTTCCTCTCTGGACTGAGATGAAATGATGTGTACCCCTGTGTGGGGTGAAGGTGCCCATGTAATGGGTGTGTGTCAGACTTTGGACTAAATTGTTATGACGTGTGGTTTCCTGCCTTGTGGACTTAGTTGATCCAACCTTGAGATGGTACTCTAGATGATTCTCCTATGGACTTAATGAGATAGAGATCTGTTGAGTAAGACATCCCTGTGGTTGAGCACTAGTGGATGTGTGATATCCCTTGCTATATTATCTAAAAGTAAGATTTACCTATAACTCTAATTGTGATGTAAAGGGTACATGTTGACTCCACGATGTGTGAAAGATAATTAATGTTTATTGTAATTATTAATCATT
>ML831235.1:86445-115861 GCA_009831015.1 Picea engelmannii
CCATTGTATCCGTGGAGAATTTTGATCTTACTCCTGGACTGAGTCTTTGCATGTTCTTTGAAGTCTTTGAGATGCTCAAAAACTTCATATTTGTGCCTGAGAAAATACACCCAAGTGGATCGTGAGAAATCATCAATAAATGTAAGCACGTACCTCGCTTTACTGATGGAAAGATGAGGAAAGGGTCCCATCAGATCACTATGGATGAGATCCAAAGGAGAGGAGGCCCTCCATGCCTTCCCTTTCTCAAACTTATCTTGAGAATGTTTTCCAAAAACACTTCCTTGGAAAAATCCTTTGGAAATGTGTATGTTGGGCAAGCCGGTGACCATTTCCTATTTTCATAGTTGCTGCATGTATTTGAAGTTTATATGGATGGATATCTCATGCCATAATCTACTATCATCATCAATATGTGTCAATAGTAAACTAGAATTAGATTTAGTAATAAACTTACTGAAAGTATACAAACGAGATTGGTGGTTTACCTCACCACCAACAATCATGAAGTTATCATGTATATTAGATATGATTATGGAATTAGGTGTGAATTCCACCCTTTTTCCTATACCATAATGTGTTATCTGATAAAATGAGAGCATATTCATGGAGAGTTTTGGAACATGCAATACATTCTAAAAAATTATGTGTTGGAGTTCTACTCTCCCTTGGCCAATGACCTCAACTAGGGTATCATATCCCATGAGGATGGGAGGACCCATGCATGAAAAAATAGAATATAAACCATTTTTTGTTGTTTCCATATGATGGGATTCTCTTGAATATAATATCCATGCATCTGGATAAGAGTTAATGACAATCAATGCATGCGAGTTACCTCATTTTGCTAGTGCTTTATCTTTCGACTTCTTTTTGGTAGCCTCGAGAATGTGATCCTGGAGGTTGTTATTTTGAAGTATCTACACCAACATATCAATCCATTTCTTCATGCATGCTAATTCAGGATGATAGTCATGGTTGCAGTGACCAAATTTAGACTTCCCTTTCTTTCCTTTTCCACCTTTAGATCCCGATGAATCATCAAAGGGTTTGGAGTACCCTTCCTTATTTGGATTTGCATGCAACTTTACCTCGCTTTTTTGCTTGGAATTTGAATTGGAAGTGTTGTTTATGTCATGCATATCAAGTGCATTCTCATTGGGTTCCTTGATTATCCCCATTTTTATGATCTTATCTTGCTCATGCATCAGGGATTTAGTCAATTGATCCAATGTCAACATTTTCCAGGTTGCTTCTAAGGTGAATCTATTTGTATGGAGCGATAAGACGAACACAACATAATCCAAACCAAGTTTTTCCAAAACAGAAAGGATCAACTGATTGTGTTGAGTTGATTTGTCTATACCACATCCCGTTAGATGATTAAGAAGCGACTTGAATTTTTTAAATAAGTCTTGTATGTTATCAAAATTCCTCGGATCTAATAAATTTAGCTCTGCCTCTAGCATATGGCCTCTCATCTTGTCCCATTTCCCAAAGAGATCCATCCCCAAACTTTATCCAAATATCATTTGGTGTGGTACAAGATTCAATGTGAAACAAACTCTCTAGGGACATAGACATGCAGATGAGGCCATAGGCCTTGTTATCACACAATTTTTACTTGCCCAAATCCCAAGGAAAGTGAGGCAATCTTGGCATAACAAGGGGGTGACCTATCACTGTCACCTTAATAGGAAACCCCTTTCTGTTTAGGAGTATATCAATATTACCCCAAGGGAGACGTCCCTAGTGACCTAAAGGGCTGATGAAACGAAGGCAAGGAGCAAGAATACCCCCTCTCATTGGTCACTCAAGTCAAAATGTTCTTTGGGTCTTTAAGAGATGAAGCAGTAGTAAATATGAAGTGTACCTACCTAGAATAAGACAACACAGAAAAATATGGAAGCTTTCAAGTACACAATGATGTTAGTGCTTCATAAGACTATGAACCTTTGAAATATAAATTAGATGATATAAAAATGCAGCAATATGAAAGTTTACAACAACAATAAGTATTTTATAACAAATGCAAAAAATATGCCTTGGAATTGCTTAAAAAGACAATGCAAAAGTAGCTTTGACCAAGCAGAATGAAAATCAATTGTCATAAGCAATTTTGGCAAAGTCTAGATAGCATTAAATGCCAATTTTGCATAGAATTTGCTGCAGTTAGATGGCTGTAGAAATCTTTTGTAACAACAAGTATTAGTGCTCAAAATTGCAAGAAAACATCATGTAAACTTAGCATTCATGTTAGCCTATGGCTTACCTTAACCATTCACTAAGTCTAAATTGTCACCTATATTTGTATTATTCATTTAGGATATTAGTAATATATCCTCAAGTGATGACTAATGAGTTAGTTAAGATTTCCTATCCTAGTCATCATGAATGATTTTAGGATCCAGAACATATCTCTCTATGAGGTGGCATCACCCATTGTACTATAAATATGTACCATTAGTGTGAATAAATAAAAGTTGGATATTGAGCCTTTTTCCGCCATCTTGTTGTTCTTGTTTATATTTTATCAATTGGTATCATAGCTTCTTTGTTTTATCAATTGGTATCAGAGCTTCTTTATTTTATCAATTGGTATCAGAGCCATGGTGAAAATTGTGAAGGGATAAAATTGGTGATATATCGAGGACCGTATCACGGATTTTATCGAGGAACATATCAAGGACTGTATTGAGGACTGTATCATGGACTGTATTGAGGACTGTAATGAAGACCATATCTGTTTTTAGTCTGGATTTATTTTCCAAGGAATGTCTTCAAGGAGAGTGATGGACCCGTATGGAGGAATGATGGAGGACATTTTCCCAAGATAAAGACAACAATCCGGTACCTACGATGATTAGTTCAAGAGATAAGTTTTCTTGTCATGATGTTTATTCTATATATTTATAATGGAAAAATCCCAATTTCTGTGTGAATTGAGAATTACGAATGCCTGTATAAATCTGGAATGTCTTTGAGAGAGAGGTTCTTTGTTCATAAAAAGAACAATACTCTATTATTTTCTGCGTTTTTTTGTTGACCATATCAAAGCATGAATTAAATAATTCATTGAGCATCAAATGGAATATGTAGTAGAACATGGTTGTTGAAATGCGTGACAATGATTTAATCTTCCATTGATAGAAGAAAATTGGAACTTGTGTTAGAGGAAATTGTATAAGGAATAACACCCAACATTATTGTATTAGAGACTGATCACTGTATGCCTAGATCGATGATTGAACATGTTTTCACACATTACAACCCAAATTCTTGCATGGAGCTACATGTGGAAACACACCCAGTCTACACAAAATAAGATTGAATGCAGATGTCATAAGTCTCTACGATGAGAAGAAGGTCTTTGCCTGCGCTAAAATAAACATGATTTTTAACCCTGCCATGTCACACCCTCCTCTATCCACTGTGGTGACTTTAAATCTGCCCATAGATTGGGTTGACAAGTGCTTTCAGTCAAGAAATCAACAAATCTACTCTAGATGAGCACGAATTAATCAAACCTAAATAGTCCCCCACTGATCATCAAAGGCGCCTGGATTTGGTGGAAGATCGTTAAGATAGATGGGAAACTGGAGTTTGTACTGATTTGTGTGAAATCAATTTGCTTCAGATTTGATTTAGAGAGGCGGTGGAAAGCATCAACGATTTGCATGCGCTGGATCTGTGATCGACATTGGATTCCTCAAGTTTGGATGAGATCGAAAATGCATCCAAAGTGCAATCCAATGTGTTGGGAGAACATGGAGATCCATAAAAGCATGGCCATAATTGGAATGTGCATCTTCGCTACAAGTTAAAGGATCTGAATTCTGTCATTGATTATTCAATTTGTAAAGAAATTGAATTATGGAATTGACAATCAAGTTCCAGATTCTATAGTCAGGGTTGAGTGTGAATGTTAATCATCATTCAATGTTATTTCTACTCATCATGGAAAATGGATATACAAAACCATAAGGGTATATTTGTAGATGATGGAATTTTGAACCTCGAAGGAAATGACCATTGGATGTGCATTGGAGGTAAGTGATATATTCATACTACTTTAAGTTCCACGTGATATCAACAAATTTGAGCCTTTGGGATTCAAATTCCTTTATAAACCCAACTGAGATTTATGGAATGACTCTCTGAGGCAGAGAATTTGTTTCTGAATAATTATTTTGTCCTATTGAGAAATTTGGAACTTAATTATGTGTATTGGAAGCATGAAACATATAGTGAATATTACCAGATTGTAGATGGTGGTTGAAGGATGAAACGAAAAGAAACCACAATTGTGAATACGCCCAACCTATAGAAGTGTAACCAACCTATAATGATTTTAGCCCACTCTGTGAAATTATGAATGTGGAGTAAATGAAACGTATGGGGATTTTGTTAATATGCCCAACCTTGAAGTTGAATGGTATGCCTGAAGGTATGTGTTATCACATGAAGTTGTTCAGGGTCGCAGGTGACAACCATGAGCACAGGTACCAGGCGGGTGCAGTTTGCAACAACAAAGATCCCCTGGGCGGTTCAGTTTAGCGCCACCTCTAAGCGCGGTTAGAAGGATTCCATAGTTGGAGGGAAGATAAATTTTAGCGGGGGTGATAAAATAGAATGCGTGATCAGATCCCAGATCACGGCCAGATCAACGACCACCAATCATTTTGGTGCCGCAAGCTGTGTGGGTGTTAAAATCCAAAAGCGAGCCAAAATCCAAACCACGGTATTGCGGGGAAGCTACATGGTGGAAGATGGTGCATTTCTGGCCCAGAAGAGGTGTGCGTCCAAGCCACTTTTGACAGCCCTGAAATCACGTTCTCGTTCAATGCCGTATCCAAGGAAAACATGTTCCCCCCCCTAGTCATCAGAATGCATCCCGATCTCGAGGAGGATTCAACTAATGAACAAGGATTGAATTTTGTGGCCCGAATTCACATGCTTATCCATCGTCCAATCCGTGAGCAACACCTGACGACCTTCTAGGTGTCAAATCCTTGTCCCGATCCTGAGAAAAGATCAGTTAATAAAACGAGGGAGTGGTGGTTGAAACCTCGACTCACTCCATAAATAGAAGGCATGGAAGCTCTGGCCGAGGTGATAGAACTGGCAGCCCGAGGTACCACGATGGATGGTTTTTTCCTACAGGGACATGCTAATCTGAATTTTCGTATGACAGGAGGAAACACGCACAATCTGACAGAAGGATGCGCAAATGTAAATCCTTGGATGGGATGGCCAGATCACATTCCTAGTGGTTGTCCACTGATCTAAGTATAAATAGGTCAGTTAAGAATTTGTAAAGGGGGGTTTCAGAGGCGTAAGAGCTGAGAGAGATTTAGGAGTAGGGCACTGTATTTTTCAGTTTGTAAGCCTAAGGGGCATGGATTGTAAAATATTATGTTATTGAAGATTCCTTTGAGTTGTTTTTATAAGATTGTCTTCTAAGTTTCAATTCAGTTTTTCTTCTTGTCTGGATGTAGCACCTTTGATTTATGGATTCCTGAGGTGGTAGAGGATCTACCGTTATCTTGCCCATGTTTCATCATTTATCACTTAGACACATTCTGTTTCTCTTCTTGTCTGGATGTAGCATCTTTGATTTATGGATTCCTGAGGCGATAGAGCATCTGCTGTTGTCTTTCCCATGTTTCATCGTTTATCACTCAAAAACATTCTATTTCTCTTCTTGTCTAGATGTAGCGTCTTTGATTTATGGATCCCTAAGGAGGTAGAGGATTTTATTTCATCTTGCCCATGTTTCATCGTTTATCACTCAAACACTTTCTGTTTGCATTCTTTTCTGGATGTAGCATCTTTGATTTTTGGATTCCCGAGGCGGTAGAGGATTTGCTGTCATCTTGCCCATGTTTCATTGTTTATTATTCAGACACATCTTATTTTCTTCGCAGAGAGGATCTTTTCTTAGTAAATTTTCATCTTTGTGTTAAACCTTTATTTCTTCCCTTCACCATTAAACATACTTTGTCTGATAGGAAGTTTAAATGACTTCATTGAGCATGATACTTATGACTCCATATCCCAATAGTCCAGGACTGATTTGCAACGACCTCTGTTACCTTTTCCTTTCTTTGCAGTCTTGTTTCAAATCCCGACTTTTAACCCACTCAAAACAAATTTAATGTTACCAGACTTACCCCCATTTTCAGTTTGGGGGTGACTCTTGGAGAGATAACATTAATGGCGCCACTGCCAAGGACGAAATTAAATATATCTTCCTTGGGAGAACGACATCGAGGAGATCTGGTTTTAGATGGTGAATTGAAGCTGGACACATTGCTTTGACTGCTTATCTTTCTCCATGGTGACTCCATTATTTAGAATCTGTTGGTGACTTCATTGGAAGGATACAAATCAAATGGCTATGGAGGCTATCCTGGATAGGAGGTTTTCCCCACTAAATTTCTCAGCCATAGTTGGTTATCCACATCCCGTGCCTCAAATTGATGAATGGCAAGATCTGCTGCCAAGATTTTATGAAGGTGAGAATGAAAACCCTCTTGAACATGTTCTAGGATTTCATGATTTAATGAAACAACTTGACATCCAACTTGAAGACATACGTATGAATATGTTTGTGTACTCTCTTCAAGGAGATGCTTGTATTTTGTATCACTCTCTCGAGCTTTCTAGCGTTTCTTCACTCACATAGTTTCATGCAGTTTTCAATATTCATTGTCAAAAGTTTTATTCCTCTGAGTTAATTTATCATAGTTGTTGTGAGGAGTGTAAAGACCGTGTTCATGATATAATTGTTTCTTATGAAGGCTATGAGAATGAAGAAGATTCCTTAGATGAGGAATTTGCTCTTTCTCTTCTCTGTTCATTTGCATTAGATAAAAACTGTGTTTGCTGTCTCAGTAAGGAAAGTGCAGAAATTGATTCTGTTATGGAAGATGATATTATTTGTAACCCTATCTCTAAAAAACCTAGATATGAGTACCATATTTTTGACTCATATGATGATGATAAGATATTGCTTCCTAGATTTAATCTTGAAAGGAAACCTATGCTTAATAATGAAGAACAATCTTCTCATGTTGAGCAGGAGATACCTCTTGGTATGTCTTTCGAGACTGCTCCTTTATTTGATCATTACGGAGACAATGATGAAGATGTTGAGGTGTTTTTTTTTCTTAGAAGAAAAAAGCATTAGCAACCAGCCTTCTGATGAAAATGAAAGCTTCTACCAAGAGCAACATGTTAAGGAGAAACAACCATCCATTGATATACATGAGGAGATCTCTTTCCATCAGCTAAAATATGTTATCAGAGAAGGAAAAAGAGAAGTGGATCAACAACCTACATCAACCTTTCAATCACATGTGATTTCCATAGACATTCAACCATATGTGAGCAGCTGTAAAGCAAGGAAGGATTTCTATTACCAATCTAGTAGGTTTTATCACCTATTTTATGACCTTGTAAGGGAATACATGGAGTTGCATTTCCTCAATGTATTGAAGCCTCCAAGATTTATCCTACATTCATCATTCGGAGGAAATATGAAGAATGTAATTAATTTGCTGTCACAATTTTATCGTCCCTTGCTAATCAATGACAGAGTAAATAAGTTTTCAGTTAGGAAGTTACTTGCATGACTCCGGTGGAAGTTTGTTTTCACCTAGAGCATTGTAAAAATCGGTTAGTTTAGGATTGTACATAAATAAGATCCTTTTGGAGCATGTGTGTTTATTTTCTTTTTAAGTTAAGTATTATACATGTTAGCTTTCCATATCCATCAAAATGCATTTGAGCTCGACTCCAAAACCCAAAAGCTAAGGCACTGGAACTACTCATTCTTGGCAGCACACAGGGAGCATGCCGTCCCATGTGGAGCCAATTTTATCACATGAAGTTGTTCAGGGTCGCAAGTGACAACCATGAGCACAGGTAGCATGCAGGTGTAGTTTGTAGCAACGGAGATCCCCTGTGTGGTTCATTTTAGAGCCACCTATAAGTGCAGTTGGAAGGATTCCATAGTTGGTGGGTAGATAAATTTGAGTGGGGGTGCTAAAATAACATGCACGACCAGATCCGAGATCACGGCCATATCAACGACCACTAGTCATTTCAGCGCCGCAAACTGCACAGGTGTTAAAATCCAAAAGCGGGCCAAAATACAAACCACGGTATTGCGGGGAAGCTACGTGGTGGAAGATGGTGCATTTTGGGCCCAAAAGTGGCGTGGGTCCAAACCACTTTCGACTACCCTGAAATCATGAGGTCGTTCAACATCGTATCCAAGGACAACAAGTGCCCCCCCCTCCCTAGCCGTTAGGCCGTGCCCTGATCTTGTGGAGGATTCAACTAATGAACAAGGATTGAATTTTGTAGCCCGAATTCACATGCTTATCCAACACCCAATCTGTGAGAAACATGTGGTAGCCTTATAGGCGTCAAATCCTCATCCTGATCCCGATAAAAGACCAGTTAATAAAATGAGGGAGTGGTGGTTGAAACCTTGACTCACTCCATAAATAGAAGGCATGGAAGCTCTGGCTGAGGTGACAAAACTATCAACCCGAGGTACCACGATGGATGGTTTTTTCCTGCAGGGCCATGCTGATCTGAGTTTTCGTCTGACAGGAGGAAACATGCACAGTCTGACAGAAGGATGCACAGATGAAAATCCTTGGATGGAATGGCCATATCACATTCCTAGCAGTTGTCCATTGATCTGAGTATAAATAGGCCAGTTAATAATTTGTAAAGGGGGGTTTCAGAGGTAGAAGAGACGAGAGAGATTTAAGAGGAGGGCACTATATTTTTTTAGTTTGTAAGCTCGAGGGGCATGGATTGTAAAATATTATGTTGTTAAAGATTCCTTTGAATTGTTTTTATCAGACTATATTCTAAGTTTCAATTCTATTTTTATTCTTGTCTGGATGTAGCACCTTTGATTTATGGATTCCTGAGGCGGTAGAGGATCTGCCATTACCTTGCCCATGTTTCATCGTTTATCACTCAGACACATTCTGTTTCTCTTCTTGTCTGGATGTAGCATCTTTGATTTATGGATTCCCGAGGCGGTAGAGGATCTGTTGTTGTATTTACCATGTTTCATCGTTTATCACTCATACACATTCTGTTTCTCGTCTTGTCTGGATGTAGCATCTTTGATTTATGGATCCCTGAGGCAGTAGAGTATCTGCTGTCATCTTGCCCATGTTTCATTGTTTATCACTCAAACACTTTCTGTTTGTATTCTTGTCTGGATGTAGCATCTTTGATTTATGGATTCCTAAGGCGGTAGAGGATCTGCTGTCATCTTGCCCATGTTTCATTGTTTATTATTCATACACATCTTATTTTCTTCGCAAAGAGGATCTTTTATTAGTAAATTTTCATCTTTGTGTTAAACCTTTATTTCTTCCCTTCACCATTAAACATCCTTTGTCTAATAGGCATTTTAAATTCTTTCATTGAGAAGGATACTTATGAATCCATATCCCAACGATCCAGGAATGATCTACAGAGACCTCTGTTACCTTTTCCTTTCTTTGCAGTCTTGTTCTGACTCCCGACTTTTAACCCACTCAAAAAAAATTTAATGTTACCAGGCTTACCCCCATTTGCAGTCCGGGGGTGACTCTTGGAGCGATAAAAATATGCACAATATTTTATAAGACATTTATGTGGGTGAATGTATGACAAGAGAGATGATTAGTGGAAGGAGAGATAATGAGTGCTGAGATATTATATTATTTTATATTTGAAGAAGAATTTTTGTGAAGAGTTCTTTATTGGGATTTTAGAGAACTTTGAAATAAAGGCTAGCTTGTAACCATTTCAATACAACAACAAATACTTGCCAATGAGATGAGGTGTAGTTCACCTAAATAACCTACAGATATGAGGTTGGAATGCAGTGGAAGCATGGTTGAATTCTGACAGTCACTATAGTTAACAACAATTCTTATAACAATTGTGTTTTTCTTCACTAAAGTAATTTTGTTCTAAACTAATTTGAAATCTTATTACTTTATAATATTTTCACTTTTTAGATAAAAGTGATAAAGGAGGAGTTAAATAGAACTAAAAACCTTTTTGTTATGGAGGTGAGTAAATGTAATATTTTTTGCTCATTAGTAAATGAGAGTGAGCATGAGTGAGAGATGTTTGTTATTTCCTTACGACTTAGGAAAATTTGTAAGCGAGTGATGAAATGAGGTTCTAAGAAACTCATTTTTTGAGAATACATTTATTGTTTGCTTAAGTCCTTGAGAGCAGAAGAGAAATGTTATGAATTGAAAGCCTTGTTAAAGCATGGTGAAGGAGAAAGTACATTGTAGCCTTCCCATTGTATGTGGTCTCGTAAGAGAGATAGTTATAATAAAATTGAATTCTTTTGCTCTGTATCCTAGATCCACCTGAAATTGAATAAGGGGATCATAGGTACACCTTGCGTAGTGTGTTGTGGTGAATATTTTCATGGTTGATTTATGATGTTTAATGTCTAGTTTTGACACAAACACGTTTGTAATGTATCATTTAACACATCATGCATTGAGTATAAGGAAATCAAATTCAGGGACACAAATTAATGACAATCAAGCACATATGATCAAGCATATGTGAAAAACATTCTCAAGCATTCAAGTCGTCAACCACATCAGTAATGGACAAATCAAAGATTTTGAACTCAACACATCATGGAGCATTTGAGGTTAATTTGTAACTTGCAAACAATGTTTGTTGTAAGATTACTTGATCAAGTTGATTTGTACTGGAAATAGTGTATTTGTAAGTGTAATTAAGTTGAGTTGAATTGAATTTGTCATAAGGTGCATTCTCGGTTGAACCCGACACCCACAACCTGCTTGTGTCATTATATTCTCGAGTCTATAGGTTGAGTGGTTGAAACTCAAATCATTGTAAACATCAAGTTTTTGGGTGCATTTTCGATAGTATCTGACACCCACAACTTCTTGGAAGAAAGAAAGAAAAGTTCAAGCGAGCGTGAAGTTAAAGTGAGCGATTCAAGTGAGCGAGTTTCAGATAAGCCTTCTTCCATCGAGTCAAATTGTAATTAGGATCTACCTGCACAAGGAGGCCTCATTTAGTGTTTTTAAAATGGCTTGATATCTAGAATTATTAGAGTTACTAAACATTATAATAAACACCACTGAAGACAACACAATGATATTGGACAAAATAAATATTCAATTAGTGATAACTTGTTTGCAAGTGATGCAAGCTAAAGTTAGACTTCTTCAATCTCTATCCCAACTATTGAATGATGAGTTGATAGATCTAAAAAATCAACAACCAGTGAAGTGTTCTGAACTAGTTGTTTTTCAGCACAATCCTCTCTATGATGATGATGATGATGATGTTTTTGATCAACAGTGAGTGAAGGAGCAACTCAAAAAAACAATTGAAGATACATACAAAGATGAATCTCTTCATGAACCTACATTTCAGGAGTTTTCTTTTGACTTCGGTGAAGAAAACCTTTCAATGATGCAACAACATGCAATACATCCACTTCCACAGATTTTAAAACAATAGGTTCATAATACTCTTTCCAAGCTCATCATCAGACCTTGGGAAGAAATCATTTACAACAAGAATAGAACATGACTTGGACATGACAAGGAAGTTGCCTTTCATATTCCCGATTATTCAAAACCAATCAAGTTTAAAAGTGTTGGATTCCTTCAAGAAGATTCACTTTCACCTGTTCCAGTTCAACATCATAATGCGACATGCCAACATTGTAATCTAGTTGGTCACATGGAGAATCAGTGTTTTGATCTCCATCCTTGCTAGCATTGTGCCAAGCGTAACCATTCTTCAGACATATGTTCAACACTGAAGAAACCTACAAGATTGAAGATTCACTATGAGTGGATTGATCCTTGGAAATGGTCATCAACAACCAAGCGATTATATAAGTTTTACTGAAGAATTCAATCTTGAGTAAAGAACAATCTTTGCAACACATAACACTTTTTGTACCTCACATAAGTGGTCCCCTTATGGTGTAAATTTCAAGCATGGCCCTCATGGGATGAGATAACATGTGGTTTTTTTCACATGTCAACTTCATGTTGTAATCAAATGGAACAAGTATGGTACTCTCTTGATTATAGAAGGAGGGAGTACAATGATGATACTCTCATTCACCTTAAGGGGGGGAGTTGAAAATTCTAGTGAAGATAGTTCATGAAACCACTTGTGGTTTATCCTTTCAGCTGAAAAATGGGGGAATTGATGATGGAATTGATTGTCAGACTAAAAGTTTCGACAACAAGTATGCTAGATGGGCATGGAATTTTCCAAATGGGCAACTGCGGTCTGTAGATGATAGACTTTAGCATAATTATGGTTCAATAAGTGTAAGTTGAATAATACATAATTGAGATGTTGATTTTGATTTTGAGAGTAATGATGTGGACATTCGGTTTACATAGATGGTCATTCGACCTACAGAGGAAAATAGGATCCTTTTGCATAGCAACTTGGCATTTGATTCAGTTTTCAGGCATTTTCAGGGATGTGTCAGACTAGAAGTTGATTCACTTCTCTTGGTTTACTCTCATCAAATTGGAGTTTACATTAAGTGAAAAAATTTCATGCATCCTGACTCACATGATTACATATTAAGATTTTCTAGAGATGGAAGACTTTCACAGGATTATGGTTCAATGACTTGCAATTGAATCATACAAATTATACATTGGGATGCTGTTGGACACCTAAAAGTTTCAAGATTGGTTATCCAAAAACCATCAGATACATGGTATCAATTTGTCAGTGGTTATCCCAAACCATAGATTCAAATAGCACTTCAATGATACACTGATAGTAGAATGGTGATACTACATGTTCGCCAATTAGCAGAAGACATTAGATTCTTCTAGTTAAAATACTTGGAAAAATAATAAAATTGTCAAGCAATCAGGGAATGCTCAGATATTGCAGCTGTTCACTTCCATATCTCATCTCTCTTCCATTTCATTTCAGATGAACAATTCAACATTTAGATTGACGATTTTTTCAGACAGTTCTTCATTGAGGCTCAACTCAAAAGTTTTAGTATGAAGACTTGGAATTGATACTAGTTTATGCTTTATTGTTGGTATTATTGATCGGACTTGTGATTGAGGGGGGATTGTTAGCCTATGGCTTACCTTAACCAATCACTAAGTCTAAATTGTCACCTATATTTGTATTATTCATTTAGGATATTAGTAATATATCCTCAAGTGATGACTAATGAGTTAGTTAAGATTGCCTATCCTAGTCATCATGCATGATTTTATGATCTAGAGAAAATCTCTCTATGAGGTGGAATCACCCATTGTACTATAAATATGTACCATTGGTTTGAATATATTAAGAGTTGGCTATTGAGCCTTTTTTTTCCATCTTGTTGTTTTTGTTTATATTTTATCAATTGGTATCAGAGCTTCTTTGTTTTATCAATTCATCAAGTAGATTGTTTGGCAATTACCACAAGCAATTTCTGAGTGAGTTAGATGCAAGTTATGTAGGTGTATGAAACAAATTAGTATAGATTAGTATGGATGTAGAAATTATTTGCAACAAAAACAAGTTAACTAATGAATTAGTCTAGTTTAAAGTTAGTATAAGTTAACAAGAGCTTCAAGGAAGAGAGTTTGTGTGTTTTTTTGATCAATCATTCACTAAAGCAAGTGGAATAGTGCCTTTATGGGGTAATGGAGTCAATAGGTGACGACTTTCACTTGGAAGTAGTAACAACAATGATTATACTTGTCTAAGTGAAGAATGGATATTAGAAGAGTTAGCACTTTAAGTCTTTTGAGATCCAAACTTTAAGGGGTGAGCTACTAGAGAGTAGGCACTTCTAGGCCATAACACCTTCCTCCTCCTTAGACTATTGAAATATATTAAGAGCAACAATAAATAGACAATGGATTCTAAAGTGCTAGTATTTTAGGGCTTTAGAGGTTTATCTAGGTCAAATCACCTTAGTAAAGTCTAGAAAATTAAGAGCAAAGAAGTAGTAATTTAAGTCCTTTACTCCAAGGGTTTTTCAAGCAAGCAATTTCATAATATTTAACATGAATAAGAAAATATACCATAACCATTCAAAATGAAATGAAAATTGCAGATTTAATTCACCAAGAATAATCAAGCAATAAAACCCTAGATTGCCAAGTAACTTCACCAATAAATGATCCAAGTTGAAAATTTTATCCTCCAAGACAAGTGTGCCTCCCTATTTCAGCCAATAACTCCCAAATAGGGTGCAAATTTCAGACCACACTTATTGTGTGATGAGTGATGATGAAAAAATGAGAGCACTTTCTCTCTATTTATACAAAACTAATGACCTTTAATTACTTTTAGATCAAATAAAGGTCAACTTGGCCAATTTACATCAAAATCCATTTTTTACATAAATAAAATTAATTAACCCATAAAATCATCTCCAAGTGTGACATCATGACATTCTAGGGTGACGTTGAGCCCCTAAGGTGGAACATTGGGCTCTAGATGCAGGAATTTTGGCTTCCAAAGGTCCTGGATAATGCCCACACGTGCCAACCAACTCACAACTTCCCTCTAAATGAAAACCCTATATCTGGATGACATCTAGGTTTTTAATGGTGATGTCATGGGATCTCAAAGGTCAACGTCCAGGTGGAAGAGAAAGATCCTCCTAGGTCTAGGTCTGCCAAGGTGTCTCCGAGGGCAACGTTCTTCTTTATTCCTTGTGCAAATATATGATGTCTTCTTTCCCCTAGATGGGGTTACAACATCCATCTATGATATTTCATCCCCATGAAGGTCCGATCTAATCATTCCCCCATGTGTATCTGTCCAGCGAGCAAGGTCCTGCAACAACAACAAGTAAGCCCTCCAGGGGTTCATAAGTCATAGGGATCATAAAATGTAAATCACATCCAATAATTAAATTACCCAAACATGTGCATCCAACCCCCCTTTACCTAGACAAATTCTCAAAGATGTTATGAAATTTAACAAGTTATGTTTCGAGAAGGTCTCAGGGTGTCCTATTGGGATAATCCTTCTTAAGTTTGGGGTGTTTCCTAGGTGAGAACCAATCTAGTTCATGTAAGTGTATGAGGTGTCATGGGGTAAGTGTTTTGGAATTGGGTGCAGTGATAACATGTGTTGGCCCTTGACCTACTTTTGGGACTTCGACAGGATGTCGAAGATGGAGCACAAGTCGAAGTAGATATCGCGGGATCTCGACCCCTTTTTAGGGATTTTTGGGTTTTGGGATTATGTAACAGGAATGGGGATGTCGGCCCATGGGTTTACCCATGTTTAGGCCCATTTTTTAATGTATAAATAGATAGCTAGGTGATGTAAGAAGAGGTCAAGGGTGCTAAGTGCTAAGTGCACGTGGTAATTGTAATTGCTTTGTGCATACTGTGTGAGACTTGTAGAGCTAAGTGAAAGTGATTGTAAGAGACTATGGAAGGCTTTGTGCTGTACTTCAAGGAAGGAGGATCTAGCGAGGTGCACAGATATCTTGTCCTCTGCGGAGTAAGATATCATGGCTCTATGCATGTAGAATATTGACAGAAAGTAATAAAGAAGAAGAGTTGGTGGACATAACCCCAGGGTGGGGGTGAAACACATATATCCTATGTTGTGGTTGCGATGTGCTTTATGGTTGTTCTCTTGTCTATGTGATTGAATGATTAGTGCACTGATATATGCTTAGAAGGATCTAATATGGTAGCTTAGTACTGAATAGTGAATAAATGCTAGGTCTGATATATGTTGGTATGCTTAGTACTTGAATCTATTGGATCTATGTGAATACTGCACTGATCTGTTGTTAGGGTTTAGATGCATTGTAAACTAAGGCTGAATACTAATGAACTATAACTGCTAAGTTCTTTGTCAAGGTGTTGTAATCAAAGATCTGTGTCCTAGCTAAGGTTGCAGACACTGGAGTCCTGCAACCACCCTTGCCTCTACCTCGGGTGAGACTTCATTTGCTTCGCAGGTGTTGTCAAAAGTGCTGGTAGTTAGGGTTTTGTTGGTGCGCTGTTGTAGCATTGAACCCTGGTTTTCCCCTGTGCCAACAAATGGTTCCGTTGCTGGGACCTGAAACTGTGATTGCTGGGAACTGAAGGAAAGAAAGAAAGCTCTGTGTGTAGATCTGTTGCCTTAGTGCGTAGTATTCTACTTGACCTGTAAAGCTCTATGCTAAGAAGAGAAGTCATATCTGAATAAAAGAGGTAAGTCCTCGAAGCTTTATGCTCTGATAAAGGTAAGAATAGTGAAAAATTTTAGATCTAATAGCTTTGTGCTCTGCTGAAAGTAAGAATAGTGGAAATTTTTGTTTCAAGAGTATGGATCTAGGTATGTTTGATAAATGTTATCCTAGTATGAAAACTAGGGTACAGTTAGATGAAAGAAGGTTTGATATGAGTAGATCTGATAGAAATAATGAAAGATATGTTATTCCTATGCATAGAAAGAATGTTTGGACTAACAAATGGATGCAGGATCCTAGAAAGATTTTTTTGCAGGTTAGCTACTATGATCCTAGTGCGTAGTACAAGAAAGGATGGGGATCATTTAATAAAAAAAGAGGATTAACCCTTTGTTACAGTTGCAGAAGATTGAAACATCTTGCTAAGGAATGCCCTGGAAAAAGACCTAGTTGTCTTTGTTGTAAAGCTATGGACCATGAAGTTTTATATTTCCCTAGAATGATTGATAAACTTGACAGAATGAATAAGAGACAAAAAAACCTTGAGGAAGGTCACAAAACTGATACCATGGCAGAACCCCAGATAGAATCAGAGACTGTACTACTGCAAATGAAAGAAACCCTAAATGACCATAGAGATATCAACTTATCAGAGATATTCAAAGAAAAAGAATGCATAGAAGCAAGAATAGGATACTTCGACAGAGACTGTGTTCTGAATGAGGAAACATAGGTAAATATCATAACAGAAAGAACTTGAGAAGCTTTAGGAAAACCTGATACAATTCCTTCATTGGGAGGAATAGGACTATTCAGGGGAAAGCTGATAATCCTATGTGGAAGACTCACCTAAGTATCTATGAGTGCTCATGGAGCTTCGACAGAGGAATATTTTGAGATTGTTAGATTCATTGAGAAAAATGATCCATTTACTATGTTATTAGGAAAAACCTAGATCGAGAAAGATCATGCCAGAAGAAAACAAGAAGAGGCCCTAGAACATAAAAAGAAGGAATTAAAAGATTTCATGACTAGGAGGATAGCACACTTGATTGCAGAACAGGAGGACAGATCAAAGCTACTGAGAACCAGAAACTTGGATCACGAAGTTGAAAGAACACAAGAATATTCACAGACGAGTAGATCACCTACCCCAGATAGAGAAGCAATATTAATCTCTAATCCTATGAAATAATCTCAACAACGTGAAGCTGCTATACCAAAAGAAGACACAAATCAAAATGGAAAGAGAAATATTGAGACAAAGATCACCAGGAAGAAGGCTAGAAAACTCAGTAAGAAGAGAGAAAAGGTCGAAAAGTTACATAAGGGCCCAGAGGGAACTTCACAGAAGGAAGATTTTCAAAATTGGAACTTCGTTGGGATATCATAAAAACGCCCCATGGCACCTCACCATGGCGAAGAGATATGACCATTGGAAGCATTATAACCATTAGACCGACGATCCAAAATGATTAGAACATCAGTTATGACCAAAAATCTCACCATCGAACCGTTGGGACCGCGCCACAATGGACATAACTGCATTGATGGAAAGCTTCTTATCCATTGAAGAGATCCATTACATCATGTCTACTTAGTCTATCGACTGTTGCACCGAGAAAACTTTTGCAAATTGTATCAGAGCTAACAAGAGAACCAATTCCTACTGTGTTGTTCTTAGTAAGATCGACACTGATTCTATTTCTTTGAGCACTCATCCATCCACCCGAATTTTCCGATCGAGAGTGTGCATGTCAGACGAGATCAACACTGTGGAGAAGTCAATCGAGGAATTTTTAATTGATACGATGGTCGAGAGAGTGATGTCCACATGAATTCAAGATTCATCGACGCGAGGAGTGCAAGCCTCTTCGTCGACTGCTCGTGGATCCAAACAATCCTGACCAACAATAGAGAAGAGAACGAAGAACAAAGATGATCTAGAAAACATGAAGTTAATCTTGACCATCTTACCCAACTACATACCGCCTCTAGCCTATGTGGTGAGTCGTGACAGTGTCCCGAGGGACTTTGATTATACCATGGTTACTGCGTACCTCCCGAAGGGGATATGTGCAGTTCGAACGTAGAAAGATAATATTGCGACATTGAAGTTCAATGACTTCAACCTAGGTGACCATAGGAATTACAACATGCTTGGTCCTTACAAGTATCTGACCAGGACGAAGGGGAAGAACTCGAAAATAATCCCCCAACCATGGACCATGAACCTCGCGCAGTCCACCCTTTTGAATATGATGAATATCCCACACTTTGGAAGGCACCAGGAGGTTAACGCGTGTATTAAGCTCCTGATCACATGTTACCATGGCATCTATCTATGGCTAGATAGACACATCACATTCTATCCGATGATGATCCATAGGATCACCGGATTGAGCATGCAAGGACCTGACCCACAAGACTTCTACCTAGGGAAGGCTTCTGACAGTGCCCTAGCACAGAGAATTAAGGACACTTACGACGATGTAGAAAAGGGAGCGAGAGGTTACAAGGTAGCTTCCATCCATAATGGCATAGTGCACCTGGCCTACCAGCTGATCGCAGGAAAGTTAGTAAGGAAGAACCGACCTACTCAAGTCACAGGGTTCATTGTTGACCTAGCCGAGAAATGTGTAGAAGGACTCCAGATGAATTGGGAGAAGTACTTGGTCAACCAGCTAGAATTAGACTGCCGCAAAGCTCAATATCAGGGCTATGATTTCCACTTTAGCTGGCTCCTGATCCTCATTGCATTTACCGCTTGGGAAATGCCGAAAGGTGCGACCTTTTCGGACATTGAGCCATTCGAGCCGCTCACTGCGAAGTTCACCACACTTTTGTACTTGAGTGATATGGGAAAGCAGTGGTAGTCGAACGCGGTCTTTCATACCTATTATCTCCAACTGAAGAGGGCTATCGAAGCTGTCCCTCACATGACACCGAACACCTTGCATCGGTTCCGACCCCTCATGAAGTTTCATGCAGATAGACACTTCATTTATATCACCGCGTGCGTAGATGAGCACAAAGAAGAGCTTCAATTGTACTGCAAGCTCACAGAGGAGGACCTTGAAGAGATCACCAAGGAATGGTCTGCAGAACACCTCATCCCCACATACCCCATAGAAATGTCAGACCCTGAACTAATCGACAGCGCTGAGACCACTTATGAAGCAAAGTATCATCCTGGAGCCAGCATAAGGAAGAAGACTGAAGAGGTCCAAAACTTGAGCAACACATCGGAAGGAACTGCTTCAGTATCACCTAAACAGGGGGGTGATGATGAAGTATAAGAAAAAAATGGAAAAGAGGAGTAGAAGAAGCAAGGAAAAGTAACACTGTCTAGGGACCCTGCTAATGAGGATGATCCCTTGAAGAAAAGGAAGGTTTATCCCATGAAACCCACTTCCCGAAAGAAATCTAGAGCCACCTTGACTAAAATGCCGACTGTGCTCATGGTGGATGACTTTGACTTTATCATCGCAGCTGTTGCAGATGCCTCGTAGGACATCTTGCAGAAACATGAAGCCAACCAGGAGGATATGTATGATAGAATCAAAGTTAAACTCACAGGGGTACAATAGGCCCTTCAATCCAGCTGCGCAGTATCAACTGTGCCCCCACCATCAGAAGCACCTAAGTTGGGAGATGAGCCTGCCCAATTTCGTAGACTAGCTAATGCAACTGAAGCTTGCCTTCATCGTGCACAGGAAGAAACTGAACAGGCCACAAAGGCCCTAAAGCAAGTAAAAAAAGTAGTCATAGAGAAATGACGAAATGTGTAGCAAGAGAAGGCTTCCCTCCAAGCTAAGTTTGAAGAAGAGAAAGCGCAGATCAAACAAGAAAAATATCATTTGCTCACAGAGCAGGTGGGAGTAAAAGAAGAAGTCAACAAAGCACTTTGCTCTATGACAGGCTTAGAGAAAAAGGAGGAAGACCCATTGGAAAATCAAGTAGAGCAACTTGCAGAAGCTATCCAACAACTTCGATAGAGAATCGCAGACCTCGAGCTACGAACAGTGCCAAGTACCCCGCAGGATGTGCGAGATCAAAGAGAAGCCACTGCCTGGAGTGAATTCAAGAGGATCAGAGCATTCACTCTAGAATGAAAACAACTAAGTGTTCGCAGCGCACAGAATTATGAGCGACTCACTGAAGATACTAAGCTGAAGGTACTGGAGTCATAGATCCAGGAGGCAAAGTAGAACACAACAACAATATAGGCGCAATTGAAGCTTCTGTCAGCAGTTGAAAGGATGAAGTGATCCCAAGAATAGTGCACTGCTCAACATAAGGTCCACACCATTCAGAGAAAACTCATGGAAGTGACTCAAAGGCTCCAACCAGTCCAGGATGAAGCTTGCCAACTGTTTGAGGAGATTGAAGGCCGAGGCATAGAGCTGGAACAAGTAGTTGCTGTAGTTGAACAATGTTTAGAGGGACCTATCAATGAAGAAGTCATCCAAGAGTTCTTCGAGTAGGAGGCCCTGGCGCAACAACATGTCGAAGTAGCTCGAGACAAGCTTGAGGCTTTTGAAGCACAACTACCCATACTAGAGTGAATCGGGACGAGTCACATGTGAGTGTTGGGGGCCTGTTGGTCCTTGACCAAGTTTTGAGGATCCTTGGTCATGTTTGACCTACTTTTGGGACTTCGACATGCTGTCAAAGATGGAGTGTAAGTCGAAGCAGAGATCGTGGGATCTCGGCCCCTTTTTAGGGATTTTTGGGTTTTGGGCTTATGTAACGGGAATGGGGATGTCGGCCCATGGGTTTACCCATGTTTAGGCCCATTTTTTAATGTATAAATAGATATCTAGGTGATGCAAGAAGAGGAAAAGGGTGCTAAGTGATAAGTACTAAGTGTTAATTGCTAAGTGCAAGTGGTAATTGTAATTGCTTTGTGCATACTGTGTGAGACTTACAGAGCTAAGCGCAAGTGGTAATTGTAATTGCTTTGTGCATACTGTGTGAGACTTGCAGAGCTAAGTGCAAGTGATTGTAAGAGACCGTGGAAGGATTTGTGCTGTACTTCAGGGAAGGAGGATCTAGCGAGGTGTGTAGATATCCTTTCCTCTGTGGAGTAAGATATCATGGCTCTGTGCATGTAGAATATTGACAGAAAGGAATAAAGAATAAGAGTTGGTGGACGTAGCCCAGGGTGGGGGTGAACCACATATATCATGTGTTGTGGTTTCTATGTGCTTTATGGTTGTTCTCTTGTCTATGTGATTGAATGCTTAGTGCACTGATGTATGCTTAGAAGGATATAATATGGTAGCTTAGTACTGAATAATGTGAATAAATTCTAGGTCTGATCTATGTTGGTATGGTTAGTTCTTGAATCTATTGGATCTGTGTGAATAATGCACTGATATGTTGTTAGGGTTTAGATACACTGTAAACTAAGGCTGAATACTAATGAACTATAACTGCAAAGTGCTTTGTCAAGGTGTTGTAATCACATATCTATGTCCCAGCTAAGGTTGCAGACACTGGAGTCCTGCAACCACCCCTACCTCTACCTCGTGTGAGACTTCATCTGCTTCACAGGTCTTGTCGAAAGGGATGGTAGTTAGGGTTTTGTTGGTGTGTTGTTGTAGTGTTGAACCCTGGGTTTTCCCCTGTGCCAACAAATGGTTCCGTTGCCGGGACCTGAAACTATGATTGCTGGGAACTGAAGGAAATAAAGAAAGCTCTGTGCATAGATCTGTTGCCTTAGTGCGCAGTATTCTACTTGACCTGTAAAGCTTTGTGCTAAGAAGAGAAGTCATATCCGAAGAAAAGAGGTAAGATCTCAAAGCTTTATGCTCTGATAAAGGTAATAATAGTGAAAAGTTTTAGATCTGATAGCTTTGTGCTCTACTGAAAGTGAGATTAGTGGACATTTTTGTTTCAAGAGTATGGATCTAGGTATGTTTGATAAATGTTATCCTAGTTTGAAAACTAGGGTATAGTTAGATGAAAGAAGGTTTGAAATGAGTAGATCTGATAGAAATAATGAAAGATATGTTATTCCTATGCATAGAAAGAATGTTTGGACTAACAAATGGATGCAAGATCCTAGAAAGATTTTTTTGTAGGTTAGCTACTATGATCCTAGTGCATAGTACAGGAAAGGTTGGGGATCATTTAAGAAAAAAAGAGGATTAACCCTTTGTTACAGTTGCAGAAGACCGAGACATCTTGCTAAGGAATGCCCTGGAAAAATACCTAGTTGTCTTTGTTGTAAAACTATGGACCATGAAGTTTTAGATTGCCCTAGAATGATTGATAAGCTTGACAGAATGAATACGAGACAAGAAAACCTTTAGTAAGGTCACGAAACTAAGACCATGGTAGAACCGAGGACAGAATCAGAGACTGTACTACTGCAAATGAAAGAAACCCTAAATGATCATAGAGATATCAACGTATCATAGATATTCAAAGAAAAAGAATGCATAGAATCAAGAATAGGATACTTCGACAAAGACTGTGTTCTGGATGAGGAAACATAGGTAAATATCATGATAGAAAGAACTTGGGAAGCTTTAGGAAATCCTGATACGATTCCTTCATTGGGATGAATAGGACTATTCAGGGGAAAGATGATAACCCTATGTGGAAGACTCACCCAGGTATCTATGAGTGATCATGGAGCTTCGACAGAGGAATATTTTGAGGTTGTTAGATTCATTGAGAACAACGCTCCATTTACTATGTTATTAGGAAAAACCTAGATCGAGAAAGATCAGACCAGAAGAAAAGAAGAGGAGGCTCTAGAACAAAAAAAACAGGAATTAAAATATTTCATGACTAGGACGATAGCACACTTGATTACAAAACAGGAGGATAGATTGAAGCTACTGAGAACTAGAAACTTGGATCACGAAGTTGAAAGAGCACAAGAAGATTCACAGATAAGTAGAGCACCTACCCCAGATAGAGAAGCATTATTACTCTTTAATAATATGAAAGAATATCAACAACGTGAAGCTGCTATGCCAAAAGAAGACAAGAATCAAAATGGAAAGAGGAATATCGAGACAAATATCACAAGGAAGAAGGATAGAAAAATCAGTAAGAAGAGAGCAAAGGTCGAAAATTTACAGAAGGGCCCAGAGGGAACTTCGCGGAAGGAAGATTTGCAAAATTGGAACTTCGTCAGGATATCAGAACAACGCCCCATGGAACGTTACCATGGCGAAGCGATATGACTGTTGGAAGCATTATAACCATTGGACCGATGTTCCAGAATAGTTAGAACATCAGTTATGATAAAAAATCTCACCATCGGATTGTTGGGACCACACCGCAATGGACATAACTGCATTGATGGAAAGCTTCTTATCCATTGAAGAGATCCGTTACATCGTGTTTGCTTAGTCTGTCGACTATTTCACCGAGAACACGTTTGCAAATTGTATCAGATCTGACAAGAGAACCCATTTCTACCGCACTATGCTTAGTAAGATCGGCACCGATTCTATTTCTTTGAGCACTCATCCATCCACCCAAAGTTTTCGATTGAGAGCGTGCATGTCGAATGAGATCAACGCTGTGGAGAAGTCAATCGAGGAAGTTTTAATTGATATGATGGCTGAGAGAGTGATGTCCACATGAATTCAAGATTCATCGAGGTGAGGAGTGCAAGCCTCTTTGTCGACTGCTCGTGGATCTAGACCATCCCTACCAACAACATAGAAGAGAACCAAGCACAAAGATGATCTAGAAAACGTGAAGTTAATCCCGACCATCTTACCCAACTACATCCCGCCTCTAGCCGATGTGGTGAGTCGTGACAGTGTCTCGAGGGACTTTGATTATACCATGGTTACTGTGTACCTCCCGAAGGGGATACGTGCAGTCTGAACACAACAAGATAAGATCGTAAAGTTGAAGTTCAATGAATTCAGCCTAAGTGACTGCAATAACTACAACATGCTTGCTCCTTACAAGTATTTGACCAGGATGAAGGGGAAGAACTCGAAAATAATCCCCCAACCATGGACTATGAACCTTGCACAATCCACCCTTTTGAATATGATGAATATCCCATACTTTGGAAGGTACCAGGAGGTTAATGTGTGTGTTAAGCTCCTGCTCGCATGTTACCATGGCGTCTATCTATGGCTAGATAGATGCATCATAGTCGATCCGATGTTGATCCATAGGATCACTGGATTGAGCATGCAAGGACCTGACCCACAATACTTCTACCCAGAAAAGGCTTTCAACCACACCCTAACACAGAGAATTAAGGACACTTAAGACGATGTAGAAAAGGGAACGCGAGGTTACAAGGTAGCTTCCATCCAGAATGGCATAGTGTGCCTGGCCTGCCAGCTGATCGCATGAAATCTTGTAAGGAAGAACTGACCTTCTCAAGTCACATGGTTCATTGTTGACCTAGCCGAGAAATGTGTAGAAGGCCTCCAGATGAATTGGGAGAAGTACTTGGTCAACCAGCTGGAATTAGACTGTCGCGAAGCCCAGGATCAGGGCTATGAGTTCCACTTTAGCTAGATCCCGATCCTCATCACATTTACCACTTGGGAAATGCCGGAAGGTGAAACCTTCCTGGACATTGAGCCATTCTAGCTGCTCGCTGCAAAATTCACTATGCTTTGGTACTCGAGCGATATGGGAAAGCAGTGGCAGTCGAACTCCATCTTTTATACCTATTATATCCAACTGAAGAGGGATATCAAAGCTATCCCTTGCATGACGCCGAACACCCTGCATCAGTTCCGAACCCTCATGAAGTTTTGTGCAGATCGACACTTCATTTATATCATCGCTCGTGGAGATGAGCACAAAGAAGAGCTTCAATCGTACTACAAGCTCACAGAGGAGGACCTTGAAGAGATCACCAAGGACTGGTCTGCAAAACTCCTCATTCTCGCAGACCCCATAGAAATGTCAGACCTTGAACTAATTGGCAGCCTTGAGACCACTCATGAAGCAAAGTATCATCCTAGACCCAGCATAAGGAAGAAGACTGAAGAGGTCCAAAACTTGAGAAGTGCATCAGAAGGAACTGCTTCAGTATCCCCTGGACGAGGGGGTGATGACGAAGTAGAAGAGACAAATGGCAAAGAGGACCAACATAAGCAAGGTGAAGTAACACCTCCCAGGGACCCTGTTGATGAGGCCGATCCCTTGAAGAAAAGGAAGGTTTATCCCATGAAACCCACTTCCCAAAAGAAATCCAGAGCCACCTTGACTAAAATGCAGACCGTGCTCATGGTGGATGACTTTGACTTTATCATCACAGCTATAGCAGATGCCTCACATGACATCTTGCAGAAACATGAAGCCAAGTAGGAGGATATGTATGATAGAATCAAGGTTGAACTCATAGGGGTACAACAGGCCCTTCAGTCTAGCCGCGCAGTATGAACTATGCCCCCACCATCAGAAGCACTTGAGTTAGGAGATGATCCTGCCCAACTTTGCAGACTCGTTGATGCAACCGAATCTCACCCTCATCACGCAGAAGAAGAAACCGAACAGGCCATAGAGGCCCTAAAGCAAGTACAAAAAGTAGTAATAGAGAAATGACGAGTTGTGCAACAAGAGAAGGCTTCTCTCCAAGATAAGTTTGAAGAAGATAAAGTGCATATCAAACAAGAAAAAGAGCAGTTGCTCGTAGAGCAGGTGGGATTAAAAGAAGGAGTTAGCAGTGCACTTCGCTCTGTGACAGGCTTAGAGAATAAGGAGGAAGAACCATTGGAAATCAAGTAGAGCATCTTGCGGAAGCTATCTAATAGATTCAACAGAGAATCACAGACCTCAAGCTATGAACAATTCCAAGTACCCCGTAGGATGTGCTAGATAAAAAAGAAGCCACTGCTCGGAGCACATTCAAGAGGATCAAAGAATTCACTCTGGAATGAAAACAACTAAGTGCTCATAACGCATAGAATTATGAGCAACTCATTGAAGATACTAAGATGAAGGTACTGGAGTCACAACTCTAGGAGGCAAAGTAGCAAGCAACAAAAATACAGGCGCAGTTGAAGCTCCTGTCAGCATTTGAAAGGATGAAGCGATCCCAAGAACAACGCACTGCTCAACAGAAGGTCCACACCATTTAGAGCAAAGTCATGGAAGTGACTCAAAGGATCCAACCAGTCCAGGATGAAGCTTGCCAAATTTTTGAGGATATTAAAGGCCGAGGAGCAGAGTTGGAACAAGTAGTCACTGCAATCGAACAATGTTTAGAGGGACCTATCAACGAAGCAGTCATCCAAGAGTTCTTTGAGTAGGAGGCCCTAGCGCAACAATAGGTTGAAGAAGCTTGAGCCAAGCTCGAGGATTTTGAAGCACAACTACCTAGACTAGAGTGAATTGGGATGAGTCACAGGTGAGTGTTGGGGGCCTGTTGGTCCTTGACCAAGTTTTGAGGATCCTTGGTCATGTTTGACCTACTTTTGGGACTTTGATAGGTGGTCAAAGACAGAGCACAAGTCGAAGCAGAGATCACAGGATCTCAGCCCCTTTTTAGGGATTTTTGGGTTTTGGGCTTATGTAATGGTAATGGGGATGTCGATCCATGGGTTTACCCATGTTTAGGCCCATTTTGTAATGTATAAATAGATAGCTAGGTGATGCAAGAAGAGGCAAAGGGTGCTAAGTGCTAAGTGTTAAGTGTTAATTGCTAAGTGGAAGTGGTAATTGTAATTGCTTTGTGCATACTGTGTGAGACTTGCAGAGCTAAGTGCAAGTGGTAATTGTAATTGCTTTGTGCATACTGTGTAAGACTTGCAGAGCTAAGTGCAAGTGATTGTAAGAGATTGTGGAAGGCTTTGTGCTGTACTTCAGGGAAGGAGGATCTAGCAAGGTGTGTAGATCTCCTTTCCTCTGTGGAGTAAGATATCATGACTATGTGCATGTAGAATATTGACAGAAAGGAATAAAGAAGAAGAGTTGGTGGACGTAGCCCTAGGGTGGGGGTGAACCACATATATCCTGTGTTGTGGTTTCTATGTTCTTTATGGTTGTTCTCTTGTCTATGTGATTGAATGCTTAGTGCACTGATGTATGCTTAGAAGGATCTAATATGGTAGCTTAGTACTGAATAATGTGAATAAATGTTAGGTCTGATCTATGTTGGTATTCTTAGTACTTGAATCTATTGGATTTGTGTGAATACTACGCTGATCTGTTGTTAGGATTTAGCTACGCTGTAAACTAAGGCTGAATACTAACGGACTATAACTGCTAAGTTCTTTGTCAAGGTGTTGTAATCACAGATCTGTGTCCCATCTAAGGTTGCAAACACTGGAGTCCTACAACCACCCCTACCTCTAGCTCGGGTGAGACTTCATCTTCTTCGCAGGTGTTGCCAAAAGGGACAGTAATTAGGGTTTTGTTGGTGCGTTGTTGTAGCATTGAACCCTGGGTCTGCCCTTGTGCCAACAACATGGAAATGTAGATATTACCTATGAGTGCCTTTGTAGAGGGTGAGATACACCCTGTCATAGATTCCATTGTTTCCTATCCCATTCATTGCCTTTTATTCTTAGCTTCATTGCTTTTGATATTTTTTTTTTATGTTTCAAGGGAAGAGTTGAGGGACACTGTCCTGGCTTGGTGACTAGAGTTGACAATGTTATCTACAAACAATTCATGGACATGAGAAGGCCAGCTCGTGATCAAACCCCCTTTCTCTTGGCTATGCATCCAAGATCCACAACCCTGGTTTGGTGACTAGGTGGATGGTAGTGTCATTCCGCATGCCCATGGTCATAATATGACGACTTGTGATGATACCTCCTATCCACCAACTAATACCTTGAGTGTTTATTTATATTATAGGTTCCCTTTTCTTAATGATAATATTTTTACTGCTTCCTCAGGAATCCTTGAGTGAAGCATATCAAAGGTTTCATATTTGGCTTTTAACTCTTTCCAACTACTTTTACCCTTTGGGCCTTTAGCCCCTTCTTCCCACAAGGCAAGGTACAACCCTTCCTAGTGTGGCCAATCCCAATGCCTGAAAAAAGGTAGGGGGGAGATGAGAAGAATAAAGATGGAAAGTGGTAAGTATGGAGGGAACAAATGATGACCTTTCATAGAACCACCCAGTGGAAACCCATCCTAAATGAAGATCAACTTACTAGGGCATCATGTCACCCTTCCAGGTATGAACAAGTCAAATATCATAGTTTCCAAGAAAATATTATGAAATGAAGGAGAATTCAATGCAACATATTCATGTGCTTCAAGAATCAGAGCGACACATACCATGATACCCTGACTCATTAACTCATGGAGCAATACTTACTGCTACTTCAGGTTAGGTTAGTGGGATGGAAACTAATGCTGCTGATAAATAGACTGCACTGAAAAAAGAGGGGCCCTCCGAGACCATGCTCAAGTCATCCATATTTCGACACTCTATGTCTAGGACCTGTAGGCCTCAAGACATGATCTCCTTAGTTATCCCTAGGGTAGGGGATTACATGCCTCATCCGTGCAGTTGATATACCTATTCTTCTCTATATCTAATGTTGGCTCCCCCTTTGTAGTCATGGTAATTTGGTACATGTCTCTCTGTTTGAGCTGATGCAAGATTTTTAGCTTTCACTGAAAGTAGTTATGAGGTGTGAGAAGTATTACCATAAATTAGTCCATGCTTTTTGACTGCATATTCCTCCTCATCCTGCAAATAAAAATGTTTATGTGCTTTCTCTTAGCAATAAAGGCTCTAATACCATGTAAAGTTTTCACAGTGAAACTAGCTAGTAGAAAAATCACACAAAGCTTGCGAGAGAGAGAAGAGAAGAGAGACAAGCTTGAGAGAAATAATGAATTGTATGAAATGAATGAGTAAATGGTAAAATACACATTAAATAATGTTGTAACGCCCTGTTTCCCCCAGATTGTAAATATAACTGAACTAGCCAAAGGACTATGGCAAAACTCATAAGTATGAATATGTGATGTAAATGATAGATTTAATATTATTGAATTTATTGCAGAACTGCTGAGAGGGGATGTGCGGAAAAGAGACCACGATGGCGGTGGAGGGCACCTTGAAAAAGGGGCATTAACCTCCACCAAGAATGGAATACCGTATTTGGACTCCACTGGCCCGGAGAACCAAAAGCGGCTCGCTAGCCCTGAAATAAATGCCTTGCAGGCTGGTAGGTTGATGGCTTGATGAGGGATGGGGAGGTGAACCGCCTATCC
>ML831236.1:34053-46090 GCA_009831015.1 Picea engelmannii
AATTCACTTAAAAACACTTTATTTGTCTTCCTTGACTCCTTGAGGATATGCATCAGTCCATAGTTTTTGGTGATGCTTTTCACCAGTCTTCATAGGCAGCCTTCTTTGACTCTTCACGCTGTGTCCTTGAATTGATTCATTTTCCATGGACCCATCCCTCTCTTCATATGTTTTTTGTCTCTTCCACAATAGGCAGGCTTCTTTAACTCTTTAAACTGTGTCCTTGAATTGGTTCATTTTCCATGGAACCATTCCTCTCTTCACGTGTGTTTTGTCTCTTCCACAATGTGCTTTTATGCTTGTATCATTGCTTAGGAGAACCTATTCTACTTACCAAGCTATTCCATAGCTAGACATTTATGCCTTCTAGCTACCTGGTACATCTTGGAGAAAACAGCCATCCTACCCAAGCATGTGCATGTAAACAAATGAAGAACTCAGGAAAACATCTACGTTGTCATTACACAAATAAAATTGGGATGTATTACATTTTTTCTTCCAGCATGTACCAGCATCAAACTTTTACTGATGATCCACACCTAATATAGTTGCTTCCTCACAGGTAGATGTAGTTCTCATGCCATATGGATTACAACATCCTGTGCAAGAATTATTTGACTACTGCAGTTAAACTAGATAGAAAACCTTAGAAAAGACTAGAAGATAATAAACAAGGATGTTGGCAGAAGTTTATTCCCTTCAAGAAGCAATTTGGTATAGGTATACAAGGATTGGCCCACTGATATAGGCCCTTGTAGGTCCTTAATGCCATTGATTTCCATGGTCAGACAAATATGGATGAAGTTGTTTGTTGCTTAAGCTAGGACGACTTTTGGAATTCTTTGAGCGAGTGGTTTGATTGTAGTTACTTTTTATTGCAGATCCTTAGCATCAGTGATGATTTCTAGAAAATACTAATCTGTGACTGTTCAGTTCCGTGTGGCTGGAACATGTAGTTTTTCTAATGCTCCGATCTGTATGTTTCATGTTATATTCAAAAATACTATAATTATACAAGATTTGGATCTCAGTTTGTGTGCATTTGCGTGCTCTATTCCCCTGATTCATGTATTATGCTTTTTTTTTCATTATTCATAAGTTGCCAATTAAATGACTCCTCAAGAATGTAATATTGGAGGCATTACTAGTTTTTAATGAATGATAAAACATCACTTAAACTTGTCCAGAGGCGATCATTTATCATAGTGCATGCTATAGGGCTATTATCCATTCATTTCCAGAGGGATTTGCCTCAAGTGGTATCAGAAGCTACTTTTCCTCTGTTACTTCCAAGTTCCCAGTCACTCATCTGGTTTTCTTGTAGTTCTCTGTTGAAAATGAAAATACGGGAAAACAAAATAGAAATCTTCTAGATAAACTTCAAAGCACTACTAATTTTTTGTTATCTTCATTCCTGTAGGTTTATTTTTTCTCTATTTCATTACAAGTTGCCATTCATTCCCTTGTCGTTCCATATGTTGTCTTCTTTAAGTTTGGCTAATTATTAAAAAATACATTAATACAGATTGAAACAACTATATTGTCATCGGTTACATATCTTTGACATTCCTTGCAGTTCTCTGTTGCTCCTTCCATATCTGCTCTATCTAGTTGTCAATCAACTCTTCTCCATTTATAATTTTTGATTTTATGCCACTTATTTCTGCAGTATTCAATTTTCATTTAATCCATTAATCGTTATGGTAAAGCTGTTTCATAATCCTTTTTCTTTTTGGCTCTTCTTTATGTTGACCTCAAGAAAGCTCTACTAGTATTAGAAGCAAGTTACAGCCATTCCAACATTAAGTAACTCACTATAGGCATAACCAGGAGCAGACTGAAATGCAGGCAGGCCTTGTGTTTATAGTGAACTCCTGATCTAATAAGCATGAAGAAATACAACATCAAAAGGAGAGAAAAATGATCTCTATCCCATTGTCAAGTAACAAGTCATCAGTTCACCTGCCATTATTCTATGTACTGCCTATACTTCTTTCATGCAGTGGTTCTCCATCTTCATTTCCATCCCAACGAAATTCTCTATTGATTTCAATCTACATCTCCATTGCTGTTGAGACTTGTGATATTTTATTCACAAATTTTGAAATTAACGTGATTGAGCTATGTGGGTTTTCATAAACGAGGTACATTTTTGTACTATCTCTTGTATGGAAGCAAAAATCGTGCATACATCATTGCAAATGATTTTTTATTTTTATTTTAAAACGGTGTCCTATTAGAATTCACCAGTAAAACCAATGAAGATAACCAAACAAAACAGGTACTGCAGATTGAAGAAAAGACTGTTAAAAATGATAAAGGAAAAGGCAATTGAAAGGAAGTTTGAAAAGTGGGAGGAAAAGTTACTTGATGGGAGAAGACACAACCTTAGGAAAACTCTATGAATGAACGAAACAAAATCCACAAGAAGCCTAGAAGAATCTGGTATACGGGTTAACTATACATTGAAACTGACAAGATTTTACTTCCACCGAAAGAAATGACAAAACTGTGGGACAAACTGTGGGATTAGAATATTGCATACCCCAAAAATTATATTCACATAATATTGTCTTAAAAAAGGAAACCTAAGTGGTATGCATTTCCCATTTTTAATGGTGATTCCTATATCCACTAGTAGTAGTCAACAGCACTCTTATTCATTATTCAATTTGGCAGATACCTTAGAACCTCTGATACATAAATTCTCCATCATCTATCATTTATTCAACATATTCTACCCCCTTAAACGAAGCCTACATGGTCCATGGACCATAACAGACAATCTACCCAGCATATGTATTAGTTTAGCAACTTTCAACTGTAGATCTCTTTGGTCAATAATTCCCAATCTGGATCCTGTCTCTCTTAAAAATTAAAATATTAAACTGTCACCATTCTGAATGCACTTTACTCCTACATATGAACCCTAATCGTCTTCTGTAAAGATGCAAAATTGTTCCACATTACTTGTATGTGTTGTGTATTCTTAGTTTCTAGACCAATACTAAAAACAAAGCTCTTGCTTGAGTTCTTGTATATGATACACTGGAAAGGGATGTGGATTGAACATATTATTGTTCTTTTTAAGCATGTTATAGTGCATAAATAGGAATTGTAAGGGGCTGTTCTCTTTCAGGTGAATGCATGGCTTGGAGAGCTTCTTTGGGAAGGAAAGAGCAACATGGAGGTGTACCGCTGCAAAGGTGTTCTAAACATCCTTGGTTCTGATGAAGTTCACATTATACAGGTAGTTGATGGTTGGCTTACTGCATCTACATTCTTAAGAGTAGGGGATGGATTCTTCATTTAGTTTTCAGAGGAATTTGATTATCAGGTTATGTGTGAAGACCGTGACTACAATTTTAAACTTGGTTATAAATTAATAAAATACCAGTTTTCTGCCCAGGACAGAAACATTGTACTTGTCAACGGTCTTGAGAAAACCATTAAAGCTGATTTGTGTTAACAAAATTCTGGCAGGCAGTTAGAGAGTTATATGAGATCATTCCAGGTCGAAAGTGGAAAGCAGGGGAGAATCGGATTAATAAGATTGTATTTATAGGCAAGATTTATCATTGACAACTATTTTCTACTATTTGCTTGTCATGTTTTATTTCTTTGTTATGGAGGGTCTGAATTTCGGTTATTTCACTGGGCAGGTAGAAGATTGGATCTAAACATCCTTTCTACTTCGTTGAAGTCATGCCTTGCAAAGTAAAAGTTTTATCAGAGATTGCACCCTTCTGAAACTGTTGAAGCTTTTATGCAATAGATAACTATGCAACAGATGAATTACATGTAATAAAGGCTCCATTTTGGAACTCTTGAAATGTAATGGCAGCTTTGTCAAAAATGTCAGCAAATAGTCACTCCATTTTTTTAACTATTTCATTGTGAAACTTAAAGAACAGCAACATGGGATGTTTAGTGCACCGTTGGGACCTTAAAGAAGAGCAACATGGAATGTTTAGTGCACTGTTGGGATGTTTTTGGCATGAGAATTGCTATGTAATATCAGTTTAAGTTAAACAAAAAATAAGGGGTAGATTGGCAATAATCAACCCTTTAATAGTTTCCAAGAATTCTGTGTTTTGGCTGCTAAAAATGAACGTGTTTATATTTTCTATAGCTACGAGATAGTAACTGATGTTGCAAATATTGTGTTGGCGAATATATTGTCGAGGTATATAAATAATACTTCTTATCAGAAATATTTTTAAACTTAAAAAAAAAAAATATTCAGCTTTATTGTTTTTTAAACATTTAAAGCAACAACAACATCAAACAAACACATTGCCACATAAATATGAAAATAACACTAATATATAAGATGTCAAGTGATACATCACACATCAATACTGAATTCTGATATCTATTCTTAGTTTGAAGTCCTAAGAAGCCAATACAAAATCACGTCAAAAAAATAATAAATGTATTTCATGATTCATTGAGTCATCTAGATACTACAACGATAAATACACCAAGGAATCATTGATTCCCTTTACCCCTTTTATGGGCAAAGGTCATCGCTCTTTCTTTGGAAATAGTGGGTGCTCATGTTGGGGCTAAGGTGGAAGCCGAAGTGAGATGTCTTCTACTAGCTGCCGGTCTTTATAGAAGTAGTTGTTGTGTTGCACTTTCAATCTCCTACTCCAAATGTGTTTGCATTGGGAGTGGTGCATCTTCCTTTGCTTCTTTCTCCTCCAACACATCGACATCCTCCTTTATTTTAATGGTAAAAAAAATTAGCAGAGATTATAACAACTACACATAGTTTACACGTTTGAGTCATGTATAATTTTAATGTTCCTAGGGTTTTTCAGTTACTGTCCCGAGTTTAAACGTTTGAGTCTTGTATAATTTTAATGTTCCTAGGGTTTTCAGTGTTTTCAGTTTCAATGACACATAGTTTAAACGTTTCAGTTACACATAGTTTAAACGTTCGAGTCTTGTATAATTTTAATGTTCCTAGGGTTTTTCAGTTTTTTTAGTTTCTTAGAGTTTTGAGGCTTGCTTTAAAGATTTGAAAAGAAAAGGTATTTAAGATGTTTTGGAAAAAATAATTTATCTCATATGTTATTTCGAGACTTGTCTTTCTAGATAGTTCAACAAATTTACTTTTAAAAAAACAATTTAACATGTTCAACAAAATGGAGAAAAAATAATATATGACATAACCAGGTGTTGATTGGGTTTTGTTAGTCAAACTGTGACATCAGGTTTTGTTCGTCACATGTCATCGTAAGGTTATGGTCATCACATTGCGATGTGGGGTTTTTGTTTGACACTAAGGCATTGGAATAGGTTTGTCATAGTCTGACAATGGGCTATGTTTGTCACATAGCCCATTACAATGTCTGACGGGAAAGAGTCGTCTCATTACAATGTTGGACTATCTTTGTCACATTGCAACGACGAGAAATGGTCGTCTCATTACAATGTTGGACTATCTTTGTCACATTGCAACATTGGGTTGTGTACAACACATTACGACAATGGGTTATGTTCGTCACAAAGTGGCATTTAGAAATGTTTGTTACACAATGCCAATATGATATTTGTGTGAGAATGCGACGATGAGGCTATGTTCATCACAATGTGACGATAAAGACATGTTCGTCACATTGCGACAAGGACATGTTTGTCACATTGTAATGATAAGGATATGTTCGTCACACTGTGACAAGGATATGTTCGTCACATTGCGACAATGACATGTTCGTCACATTGCGACAATGACATGTTCATCACAATGCAACAATATGCTTATATTCGTCACATTGCGACGACAAGGCTATGTTTGTCACATTGTGACAATCTGCTTATATTCGTCACATTACGACGAAGGGTTTATGTTCTTCACATTGCATCGATAGGGATATGTTCGACACATTTCGACATTACCCACATTGTGATGCTACTATGCTCCTCACATTGAAACATTACTATGTGTGTCATGTTGCAACGTCCGATTTTGTTTGTTAGATTGCAACGACGTGTTATATTCATCACATAAGGTTGACCATTACCTTAACTATGATTGACTATTGTTGACCATGATCAAGAGTATGGTTTAATATATTTTACCTTGCACATGGTTATCTATGGCTTTCCATGGTTGACTATGGTTAACCATGGTTGAGCTTGACATGGACCAAATTTTAGTATGGTTGATCATGGTTGACCTTCACTGTGGTTGAATATGGTTGACCAGGGTTGACTATGGGTGACCTTCGAAGACCATGTGGCGTTGATTATGTAGGACAATGTTGATTATTTTTAACCATGGTTTACTATGCCACTATCCCATTGCAATGTTGATCAGGTTTTGTTCGTCAGATTGCGACATAAAGATTTGTTAGTCACAACACATCGTAAGGTTATGGTCACCGCATTGTGACGTAGGGTTTTTGTTTGACACATTACGTCGTTGGTATAGGTTTGTCACATTCTGAGAGTGGGTTATGTTCGTCACATTGCGACGTCGAGAAATGGTCCTATCATTGAAATGTTGGGATATGTATGTCACATTGCGACGTCGAGAAATGGTCCTATCATTGAAATGTTGGGATATGTATGTCACATTGCGACATTGGGTTGTCTACATCACATTGCGACATTTGGTTGTCTACATCACATCGCGACAATGGGTTATGTTCATCACATATCGACATTTGGAAATATTTGTCACATTATGATGACACGATATTTGTGTTAGATTGTGATGACAAGGCTATGTTTGTCACATTGTGACAATATGCTTATGTTCGTCACATTATGATGACATGTCTATGTTCATCATGACATCACCACACATTGCGACATTACCAAGATTGTGACGCTACTATGTTCGTCACATTGCAACATTACTACGTTCGTCATGATGCAATGTCTGGTTTTGTTCGTCAGATTGCAACATCAGGATATATTTGTCACATAAGGTTGACCATTACCTTAACTATGGTTGACTATTGTTGACCATGATCAAGAGTATGGTTTTATGTAGTTGAACTTGTCCATGGTTGTATATGTTTTTCCATGGTTGACTATGGTTAACCATGGTTAAGCTTGACATGGACCAAAGTTTAGTATGGTTGATCATGGTTGACATTCACCATGGTCGACTATGGTTGGCCAGGGTTGACTACAGTTGACCATGCCCATGGGTGACCTTCGAAGATCATGTGGCGTTGATTATGCATTGACTATGTAATACATGGTTGATCATGCATTGACTATGTAATGTATGGTTGATCATGCATTGATTATGTAATGTATTGATCATTACCTTAACTATGGTTGACTATTTTTGACCATGATAAAGAGTATGGTTTAATGTAGTTGAACTTGCCCATGGGTGACCTTAGAAGACCATGTAGTGTTGATTACACATTGAATATATAATGTATGGTTGATCATGCGGTTATTATGCATTGATTATGTAATGTATTGACCATTACCTTAACTATGGTTGACTATTGTTGACCATGATCAAGAGTATGGTTTAATGTAGTTGAACTTGCCTATCATTGTCTATGTTTTTCCATGGTTGACTATGGTTAACCATGGTTAAGCTTGACATGGACCAAAGTTTAGTATGGTTGATCATGGTTGACCTTCACCATGGTTGACTATGGTTGGCCAGGGTTGACTACAAGTGACCATGCCCATGGGTGACCTTCGAAGACCATGTGGCGTTGATTATGCAGAGCCATGTTGATTATGTTTAACCATGGTTTACTATGCCACTATCGCATTACAATGTTGATCAAGTTTTGTTCGTCAGATTGCGACATCAAGATTTGTTCGTCACATGACATGGTAAGGTTATGGTCATGACATTGCGATGTAGGGTTTTTGTTTGACACACTACGTCGTTGGAATAGGGTTTTCACACTCTGAAAATGGGTTATGTTCATCACATTGCGATGCCGAGAAATGGTCCTATCATTGCAATGCTAGGATATGTATGTTACATTGCGACATTGGGTTGTGTATATCACATTGTGACAATGGGTTATGTTCGTCACATAGTGGCATTTGGAAATATTTGTCACATTATGAAGACATGACATTTGTTTCACATTGCGATGATGAGGCTATGTTCATCACATTGCGACAATATGTTTATGTTTCACATTACAATACCGCCGCTATGTTTGTCACATTGCGATGTTAGAGCTATGTTCGACACATTGCGATGTTACTATGTTTGTGAAATTGTGATGCTACTATGTTCGTCACATTGCAACGTCCGATTTTTTTCGTCATATTGCAATGTCGGGTTATGTTCGTGAGATGACAATGTTTGGTTATGTTTGACACATTACGTAAATGAAGTTTTCGACAAGTTTTTTAAAAAAAAATCTACCAAATTTTTTCCTTTGTCACTAACTATTAATACATTATTAATACCCTATCTATAGTAAAGTCTACAGAAGTATACATACCCGACCCCCCTCTGGATTTGAACTTGTGACCTTTTTGGAGGAAACACATGTTCTTAACCATTAGATCCACTCAGATTGTATGATTAAAGTATGAATAAAACATTATTACTATTGTAATAGCCCTAACCCTTAATTACCCGAATAATAATAATGTAATAATACATTATATTAATATTTAGGACATTAATACGATAATAATGCTTATTAATAATGAATTTATCACATTATGTTATATTATATTAATATATTATTAATATAATTTGATAAACTCATTTATTAATATAAACTTATTAATACATTATATTAATATATTAATACCTTATTATATAAAATTATGTATATCATATTAATAAATAGAGTATTATATAGGGTATTATAATAAAACTAGAATATTAATAGAGTATTATTATGTATTAATATATTAATATAAATTCATTATATATTTTTTTTTACTGGGGGAATCGGCAACTCGCGGTTCTCGTACTCGCGTGACACGGGGTCGATCCCCAGGCGGCTACCACTATAACCCCAGGTGCAACCACCCAGCCCGCAAGAATGGTGCACGAGTAAGTCCGGGTGAGAATCGAACATGAGACTTCATTTTTACAAATTTCCATCCATTTACATGACACTTGCCAATCCATCTACACCCGTGCGAGCATAAATTCATTATATTAATAATACATTATATTATAATAATATTATTATTAGAAATTAATACATTATTATTAAACATTATTTTATTAATACCTTATTATTATACATGGTATTATAATAAAATAGGTTATTAATAGGGTATTATATATATATAAATTCATTATATTAATAAACATTATTATTAAACATTATTTAATAATATATTATTAAAGTGCAGAATTGTTGTGATACTAGCTTTAACAGTCTAAGAAACAATAGAGGGTTACACTATAGTGGGAGATGAGAATCCAAAAAACCAAAAAAAACTTTTCATTATTGAATCCCAAAAAACTTGGAAAACCTTTTATTATTGCCTTTTGATTTGGAGAAACGATTTAAACTTTTGAGGAGAATCACATAACAGTTTTCTGCAATGCACGGTTTACAAAATCAGAAAATGCAATTGTACAAAATCAGAAAATTCAATTGTATGAATTGCAAAAAAACCTTTTATTATTGCGTTTTGATTTTTTTAATGGAAAAACGATTTAAACTTTAGAGGAGAATAACATAACAGTTTTTGCAATGCACGATTCACAAAATTTGAAAATGCAATTGTTCTTTTTTCACTCATTCTTTTTTTTTTTAACAGAAACGGTTAGGGAATTGTATTAAAAAACAAAATTTGTGCTACAACACTTTACAAAAGGACAAAAGATAGATACTTTGATCTGTGTCCATAATAAAAATGTCTGATGCTTTCTAAAGGAGGACTTAGAGAATGCCCAAAAAGAACTAGTAGTCTGCCATGTGAAAATGGCTACAAACGAGAAAAAAATAAACAAAAATTTGCAGGTCATTAAAGAAATCTAGCTAGTGATTATAGGATGGTTTTGCTGCTTTATGGTGGCTTGCTTGATTGGCTTCGGATGGGGGAATTCCTTCCCCTGTGTTGTGTCTCGTTGGAACCAAACCCGGGTCAGGAGGATCCTAGTTCTGCTCAAGTTCTACTTCAGAGTGAAAGGTTGAGGGCAACCTTGAGTTTATTGATTCATTTGAATTTGCCAGGTGCTGTGGACGGCCAAATGGATTCCCCATTTGCTGATTGATAATTCCAATGTTCCTAGTGTTTATATTGACCTCTCTCATAGCTATTTCAAGCTCTTGGTTGTGCCGGTGTTCCTGTAGATGAAGCTGATTCTGCAGATTGCCCATTTGGCGACAAAGTTCTTGATTTTCTCTTTGAAGCTCCCTTAATTGCATGCCCCTTCTTTCCTCTACGCTTCTAGATACCCGACGCATATCTCGGATTTGATCTCAGAACTCTAGTGTGTAGGAGGGACATGAGCAGGGAGCTCTTGTGCTTCGCTGCATGGTGGAGGGAGGAACCAGGCGCACAAAAACATAGAAAGCTTTACTGAGATGGAAACAAGCTTCTAGGAGGGGCCGAGGCGTTAACCTCAAAGAAGGAAGGGAAGTTGACATCACACGCTTGGAGGGACGAAATCACTGAATAACCCAGATACAAGAGAGATCGTCCGTATAGGAGATAACAGACAGTGACGCCATAGTTGATGGGGAAAACATCAAGGAGTACGGGGAACCCGCAGAGCTAACAAGCGCGAGGGGAGAAGAGTATGGGGTGAGTGCAAAAGAAAAGACAGGAAGGGATTTCAAAAGGACACACATGAGGGAAAACGAGGCAGACAGAAAGGGGGGGAGAAGGGGACAAGTGGAGAAGGGAAGGAAAGATAAGAGGGGAAACAAAGGGAGGAGGAAGGGGAGGGGAAAAACGGAGGGGGGAGAAACTGATTTGTAAAAAAGGAGAAGTTTCGAATTGAAGAGGGGGAAAGGCCAAGGATAATGGTTCTTAAGGGATCCATGTATGAGTTTGATCTTGATTTATGCAGAGTTGACTTTGTTTCAAATTCTTTGCTAATTTAGCTAAGCTATCAACTACTTGGTTTTGGGAACGTAGAATATGGAAGAAATGAATATTGGAGAATATGTATTTAAAATAATTTATCAGAGATTGAAGACCATTAGGGATTTGAAGAGATGAATGTTTTAAGCTAAGAAGGTCCTTTATAATTAGTTCCGAGTCCCCAAGAACAATGAGTTCATGGAGGTTTCTCGAATTTGCAATTTGAAGTCCCATGTAGACTGCAAGACTTTCTGCTTTGTTATTGGTAGTCTTCCCAAGATCCCAGGAGTAATCCAATATTTGTTGTCCATCGGAATCAAAGATTACTCCCCTCGCACCTGCCGCTCCTAGGTTACCTGCTGAAGCTCCATCAAAGAAAAGGATTGGAGTGGATTGCTGTCGTTGCCAATGGAGGAAGTCAATATCACTAAAGCGTAATTGTCATTTTTGTCTTTTAGTATCTCTGTTTGTTGAAGGGAATTGTATTGAAGAGTTTAGGCCCAAGATATAAGCGATCCAATCTTCTTCTTTTTTCTCCAATGAACCTCTCAGATCTAGCTGTATTGATCTAGAGGAGAAGACTTCAGATATTAAGCCACATATTTTAGAAAAAATGAGCTACGAGGGAGAGAGCTTCTCATGAAAAATTTCTTGATTCCTTGCTAACCATATCTCCCAACAAACAAATTTGGGAATTTGTCTCGAGAGGAGGGAATTTTTTTTCTTATCTTTGAAGCTATTAACATATCTTTGTCTCCAAGAGACAAACAAATCATTCCAATTCTTGGGGGAAGGGGGAGGAAGGGGGAGAGGGAGATAGAGGAGTTTCCAAATTTGGTAAGAGAAAGGGCACTCCAGGAAGAGATGAGGGATGGATTTAGAGGCTTCGAGACAGAGGGGGCATCAAGAAGGCCCCATAATTCCTTGTTTTTGCAAATACTCTGCCGTTACAATTTTTCCATGAACGATCAACCAACATAAAATGTTAACTTTGGGGAGGGAAGGTCCGGACCATATTTCCTTC
>ML831237.1:10905-22503 GCA_009831015.1 Picea engelmannii
GAATCTTTTTTTGGGAAAAATCATGGAAAATTAGCCCATGAGCGAAATTTAGCCCCTAAAATCATCCATGCCAGAGGCTCGACCAGAATGTGCTGAGAAATTGACTATCCCGATCTGAGACAATGGTTTGTGGGATTCCAAAATGTACCCAGACTCATTCAAAGAAGAGCTTGGTAGTGTCCTCTACTGTGATGCTCTTCTTGCATGCAACCAAAATCGCCATCTTAGAAAAGAAATCAACACCCACAAAAACACAGCCATTTCCCCGCTTGGTGGATGGGAGGCCCAACATGTAGTCCATTGAGATGGATTCCCAAGGCCTGCCAGGAGTAGGAAGAGGGGTGTACAGGCCCTACTTCTTAGTGGTCGGTTTAACAATCACGCAGTCAGTGCAGGACCTGATATACTTGCTGACCTCCTGTCGAAGTTTCGATCAGTAGAAATGTTTCTGTAGCATCACCACTGTCTTTTCGACACTGAAGTGTCTTGCCACCCGACTGTAGTGGGATTCCTAGATCAGTTTTGCTCGCTCGCTTGATGGAACACAAATATGTCCCAGACGACACAACAACCCATCCTGAAGATGGAAATTATCGACAACTGCGTTTGCACCCAACATTTGGTAGGTGGTGTCAAAGTCAGGGTCTGTCTCATAGAGTTGGGGCCATCCGGAGGTCTCATGGATACAAGAGTCTAGCACTGTGGTGAGTGTCATGAATGGTGGTCTGCTGAGGCAATAAACGACGTGATTGGTGCTTCCTATTTTATACTAGATGTTGAGGTGGAATTGCTGCAGGTATGTGGACCACTTTTTATGGCGGTCATTTTGCAATTTTCCCTGTGTCTGCATGAAATGCAGTGGCTTATGATCAGTTTGGATGATTGTCTCCTTCCCAAGAATGTAATGTCTCCACTGGCGATATGCTTGCATAATGGAGTACATTTATTTGTCGTAAGTAGGGTACTTATGGATAGTATTTGACAGTGTCTCACTATGATAGGCCACGTGGTGGTCGTGTTAAGTGAGAGCGACACCCACAACATAGTTTGAAGCATATGTCTTGATCTCAAAGGGATGCTACAGGTCTGGTACTGAAATTACTAGGGCTGAGAAAAAGTGCTACTTCAAATCATCGAACGCTTGTTGTTGGGACTGACCCCACACAAATTTCACCTTACCACCACCCCTGTTTATTTGGCTGAGGGCCCATGCAATATGGGAGAATCCCAGCACGAACCTGCGGTAGAAATTGGCAAGTCCCAAGAAGCTCTGAATCTTAGTGAGTGTGGTTGGGGCTGGCCAGTCACAGATTACTTGGATCTTGGTTGGATCCACATGTACGCAATGTTGATAAATGATTTAGCCCAGGTAATGGACCCTGTCCATGACGAAGGAGCATTTTTCCAAGTTGGCATATAGCTTGTGTTGTCGCAGGGTGTGCAGAACCTGTTGAATATGCTGCAAGTGTTTGGCCCAAGTCTTGCTGTAAATTAGAATGTCATCCAGATATACCACTACAAAAGTATTGGTGAATGGTCACAGGATATCATCCATCATCCTCATGAAAGTGGCTGGAGAATTTGTCAAACCAAAGGGCATGACCAACCATTCAAAAAGGCCTTCCTTTGACTTGAAGGCGGTCTTCCATACATCTATTTGTTCTATTGGGACCTGGTGGTAGCAAGAGTTCAGATCAATCTTACTGAATTATTTGGCCCCCGTAAGTTGATCAAGGAGGTCATCGATTTGGGGAATCGGGTACCGATTTCTAACTATGATTTTATTCAGAGCCCGATAATCAATACAGAGTCGCTAGGTTCCATTTTTCTTCTATACCAGCACGATTGGGCTCCCACAAGGTGATGAGCTGGGACGGATGTGTCCCTTGTGGAGCAGCTCTTGGATCTGTCGCTTGATCTCCTCATTCTCTAACAAAGAGAAATGATAGACTGGACCATTGGACAGCGGTGCGTCGGGGGTCAGATCGATGGGGTGCTTGACCTGGCAGTGTAGAGGTACCCCTGTAGATGAAGAGAAGATATCCGAGTATTCTTCCACGACTTTATCTACTTGCTTTTGTTGTGTGTAGAGGTCGGCCACAAAGACCCTATATGTGGCTGTGATCTTTCGCTTATTCTGAGGGTGAATCATGAAGAAGGCAAACTTCCCCATCTGAGAGATGACCTTCCTACATTGCTTAGCAGAGATCAAGGAAATAACACTAGGTGGGACTGCCTCGGGTATCCTGTACAATTTTTTGTTCAAAGTAATAATAACACTACGAGGCCTAAACTCATATACAACATGACATTTCCATAAATAAGGTTGTCCCAAAAGAACATCACAAACTTCGAGAGGAGCAACATCACACAATACCTCGTCTTTGAAAGGCTTGATGTTGTATGACAGTTGGCACTGTTGGCTGACGCGAAGATCGCTTCCTTGGCAGAGCCATCCAATGGTGTAGGGTTGTGGGTGTGGCGTTGTTGGCAGGGCCAACTGCTTGACGACCTCTGCTGAGATGACATTCTTCTGGCTATCACTATCAATGATGAAGTGCAGCGGGGTGCCTTTTACCCACATCTGTGAATGGAAGAGGCGCTCTCCTTCTTCTGGCTCATCTGGTTCACTAGGATGGAGCTTGGTGGTAGCAACGGTGGCACTAGGTTCTGCGTCAATGATCCATCTTCCCCTTTTTGGTTCTGTCTCAGAGTCAGAATCCGCATCTGATTAAGAGGCTTTCACTTTGGCCACCAACGACTACTTTGAGTAGCATTCAACAGTGTTATGCCAAGGGCTCTTATGGAAGTTGCACCACTTCCCGATGTCTTTCTTCATCTTTCTGGTGTCCTTATTTGCTTGTGGCTTGGAATGGTTGTCCTGATATTGTCCATATTTTTTCTGTCCCTTTTTTTGTGGGTTGGGGCCGCCCTTTCCTGGATTTTTTTGCGAGGGGTTTCCAGGCCCAAATAGTCATGTCTTTTGTTTGCGATTTTGCTCGATTTTGACGACATATCTGTAGGTCGCACCCAAGGATGAGATGTCCAGAAATTCCATTTTGGTCTGGATGTATCTATGCAGAGCACCGCAATACTTGATCACTAGATGTTTCTCCGAATATTTGATACCCAGCTTGGTGCGCAAGGTATGAAAAATATTTGTGAAATCTGGCACTGCTTGGTCTCTTTCTTGCTGCAGTGTGGTCCATTTGGTATACAAGTCATCATAACTTTTGACAGGGTAGTATTGTTCCTTAATAGCATCCCTGAAGGATTTCCAGGTGGCCATTACTGAAAATAATGAGGTTTCCTCTGTTTCCTTTTTCTCACAGAACGTTTCCCACCAATCTTTGACATGGAGAACGACTTTGAGGAGTGAAAAAGTAATGTTTTCTCTATTCGAAAAGTTATGGACAGAAAAATACCCTTCTAGTAGATTCAATCACTTGTCTACAACATTTTCATCTATCTGACCTTCAAATATAGGAATATCAAAGTTTGATTGTACCTTGAAGGGGGTGACGCCTCTGTTTGAAGAAGATGCGTCATATGTTGGTAGCCGCCGAAGGATTTGTGCGAAACTATCCATCATCTCGTTCCTCTGTTGCATGAGGGATTCCTCAATCAATAGTTTGAAAGGATCTCCTATCCCGTCGTCTTTCTTTTCTCCTGCCATGAGAGGTTGCTTGGGCGTGCAAGAGATTTTGTCCTCAAGAGAAACAAGCTCGAGACCCAAGTCTTTGTACTCTGACCTCGTTGGGGACATGCATTAAGATGACAATGAGAAGACAACTTTGATACCACTGATACGTATTTTATGAGCATAATGAAATGAATATAGATTATTAACAGGTGCTTAACACAAAATAATAGAGGTACAATAAAACTGGTTTTCTATTCAATAAAGAAATAATCTGGAAACTGTAAAATGCAGCGGAAACAAGCTTGTTGGAATGGTGGTGGCTTATCTCTGAGAAGAGATGTGATGGCTGCACTCATTCGCAAGAAGATGATTACAATGAGGCTCTAAGGGCCTTTTTACAATAAACAAGAGTTTCCTAAACATCCAAAAACCTAACCCTAGGAGATGAAGCGCCAAAAGTCATGTGGGCCCCGTTCGGGTAAGTCAGTACATCAACTTCCTGGGGTCATAAATTTTGCATATGATCTCCGTTTTAGGAGTATGATATCCCATTGGAAAGATCTATCCGAGGACTACAACAATTTCATGATGAAATTTTGTAGCTACAACATACCCCAAAAAACATCGTTTAGGGCCTCAAAACGACTTCGAAAGTTCAAGACCCGAAAAACTGCTAAAAATAATAAATTATCAAAATTGATAGAAAGTTGTTTTGAGCCAACTGGAAAAGGTGGGTGGCCACCGATATCCACCTGGATCAACTAGCCTCTGTAGCAGCAACATACTCTGCTTCCATTGTTGAAAGTGCAACAACCTTTTGCAATTTCAAAATTCAACTTATTGTTGTTCCACCTATAGTAAAAACATACCCTGTGGTGCTCCTCCTGCTATCTTTATCACCTGCCATATATGAATTAGCATATCCCTGTAGAATAGTGTCTGAACCTACAAAACATAATGCATGAGTAGCAATATCTCTGAAATACCTGAGAATCCACTTTACTTCCTCCCAATGTTCTTTACCTAGATTGTTCATATACATGCTCACAACTCCCACTGCATTTGCAATATTTGGTCTTGTGCAAACCATCGCATACATCAAGCTGCCAATTGTTGATGAATAAGGGACCCTGAACATGTATTCTATCTCCTCATGTGTCTTAGGACAAATTTACTTAGTTAATTTGAAATGGGTTTCCAAAGGTGTACTAACTAGTTTTTCATTATGCATTCTAAACCTCTCCAACACCTTCTCCATGTACTCACCTTGAGACAATGTCAATTTGCGATTTTTCCCATCTCTTGTTATTATCATACCAAGGATTTTATTTGCAGCACCCAAATCCTTCATCGCAAATGAATTGGCTAATTTATTCTTGAGCACATTTATATCCTGCATATTAGACCCCGCAACAAGCATATCATCTGCATACAATAGCAAGATAATATAGCTTCCATTTTCTATCCTTTTAAAATAAACACAGTGATCAAAATGACATCTACTATAACCTTGTTCTATCATAAACCTATAAAACTTCAAATACCACTACCTTGGAGCTTGATTTAGGCCTTACAATCTCTTCTTCAACCTGCATACCAAATTCTCCTTTCCTTTGACCTCATACCCATGTGGCTGATGTATATAAATATCTTCCTTCAAATCCCCATGGAGAAAAGCTATTTTTATATCTAATTGTTCAAGACGCAAATCTTATACTGCCATAAGACTAAAAATAGTCCCAATTGAAGTCATCTTAACAACAAGAGAAAATATTACATCAAAATCAATACATTTTTTGTGCAAACCCATTTACAACAAGTTTAGCCTTGCACTATTTTTTTCCTCCATCTTCTTCCTTCAACTTGTAAACCCATTTATTCTGCAATGCTCTTTTCCTGCAGACAACTTTAAACCAAGTCCTAAGTATGGTTATCTACCAAGGAGTCCATTTCCTCTTTCATTCCTTGCTCCCACTTCTTTTTAGTTTCTACGTACATTGTCTCTTCATAACTTTTTGGTTCACCAGAATCAATCAACAATAAATAATACAATGAAGGAGAGTATCGTTCAAGGGGTCTACTTAACCTAGTATATCTTCTAACAACAATTGCAGGATTTTGAGGTACCCGTTTCTCCTATTGTTGTACATTTTGATTATGGTACCTATGGAATTTCTTTTTCAGTGATCTCATCAAGCACTATGTATTCTGGTTTTTCTTTTTCCTGTTTCTTTCCCTACAACTGACCTTTGTACATGACCTTCTCATTGAATATGGAATCTCTACTTCTAATGATATTGTGAATTTCATAATCCCATAAGCAATAACCAAAATCATTAACACTGTATCCAATAAAGGTACACTTTTTGGATTTTTCCTCAAGCTTTGTTCTATTTTCTTTATCAATATGGACACATGCTTCACAATCGAAAGTCTTCAAAAAAGAACAGTTTACCTTTTTACCTATCCATGCGTCCTTTGGAATTCCACCATCCAAATAGCTTGAAGGTCCTTTGTTTATTAAGTAAACAACAATATATACAACATCTTCCCATAACTGTAAGAGCAACCCAACATGAAATCTCATACTCCTTGCACGCTCCATGAGTGTCATGTTCATCCTTTCTCACACACCATTTTCTTGTGGTGTTCCTGGAACTGTTTTCTCTCTATGAAATCCCATGGTATGAATAGTAATCATAAAACTCCTTGCTGCAATATTCACCTCCATTTTCTGATCTGAGACACTTCAACCTTTTTCCTGTCTCATTTTCAACAAAAGATTTCCATTTATTAAAAGTATCAAAAACATCATATTTTTGTTGAATGCAATAAACCCAAGTTTTTCTAGTTGCATCATCAATAAAGGTAACATAATAATGAGAGCCACCAAGAGATGATACATGAGTTGGTACCCATACATATGTATGCAAAACCTCTAACCTTTCACTCTTCTTTTCTTTTCCGACTCTAAGAAATCTAAATCTCTTACGTTTTCCATAAACACAGTGCTCACATAAATCCAAATCAATTTTTTTAAGATCTGGAAACAAAGTTATTTTTTGAAGTATATGTATCCCCTTCTCACTCATGTGTCCAATCCTATGATGCCACAATTCTATACCCACTCTTGTAGAAGCTAAAGAGATAGAAGAGTCGGTATTACCAATACATAAATAAAATGTACCTATCTTCTCTCTTTTTTCTATTGTTGCATTATGTTGTCATTGATGTCAAAGGATTGATTTCAAATCGTTGATGTCTTGTCATAGTATCATTGATGTATTGATTGATGTCCTATGATGTCAAAGGATTGATGTAATATATTTCATGAGGTGTCATAGATGTATTGTCCTGGATTGATGTATGGACCAGATGATGTAAATATTGGTCATTGTTGTATTGTCATGGATGATAGGAAGTACCAAATGGATGAACTCCAAAGTGGTCCCCTTATGGTGAAAGCCCTCAAGGGAAGATGCTTTGTGAATTCCAAATGGTTAAGTGGTTGAGTCATCCTAGATGTGTGGATAAGGAACCCACAGACTGGTTGTGGAATAATGCAATGAAGATCCATGAATTTGTAAGTGATATTATTCTAGATGGATAGTGCTCATCATGCCATTTATGGTGATATGTGGAACATCACATAACTCCTCACGGTTAGATATTTATGTCCATGTGAAGTTGGAGAACCCTCATGTGTTTTCTAGAAGCCCCTGTAAGGTCAAAGAAGTCAAATTGATTCTAGAGGCTCCTAGAAGAAATTTGACTTGTCAAAGTGGTTAGTCATGGGTTAAGTGGTTGCAACAAGAAAACAATTTAGTTGCAACTAGAAGTGGAGAATTTACTATTTGTAGCAAAGTGGGTTAGAAGTGGAAAAAGTGGTTAGAAGTGGGTTAGCTCCTAAAAGAAGGAAGTTGGTTACAGTTGGTTAGATTAGGAAGCTACTTGGAGAAGTATAAATAAGAGAGAAAGGGTATCTTATGAGTGTGACTTCCTTGAGCATATTGAATATCTATTCTGGTGGAAGATTCATTGCAGGTACTCATGAATGCATCAAAAGTTCTGTAATTCTGAGATTTTGACGGTGAATTTTTTAGAGTTTCAGAAAACCCTAGTTTTCTAAAGTTGTACAGGGGCTGCAGTGAGCTAGAGCATGTACACATGTGGGATAAAGGAGATCAGGGCGCATACAAATGGAGAGAGTTATGGAAGCTTGAGTAAGAGATGGTGCCAGGTTCCTGAATTCTGAAGCAAGTTCCAGATCAACATTCTATGGGATCAAATCTGTCATAGAATTTCTGGTATGGTTACATAATTGTATTGATGGATACTTTTTCTTATGGTATGGTGAATTCCTAAGGAATTATTTCTATGATTGTTGTGATATGATTTATGTTGGTTGGTTGGCTGAGTGAGAAGCACTCTTATGTTACAAGTACTAATATGGTTTTCATAGTGTACATATTTTGGTTACTTATACATGGTTGAGGGACATTCATATTGTATGGTGTATGGTTGAGGAGCATGCATCGGTTTTTGGACAACATAGATTTGTTTGTGATTGGTTATGGTACAGATTGGACAGTGAAAGCCAGAAGTGGAAGTGACAGAGGCTGTAGAGGATCTGAGTTTTCAAGGAAAGAGAAAACCCTAGTTCTTCATAAGGAATATGCTAGCTGCAGTACAAATAAGTTGTGTACATATGCAACTGCACTATTGATAGGGAACATACATACACGTGTTGTACTACTGACAGGTCACGTACATGTTGATATATTGGTATCTGTTGAGGATTGATTCCTCTTCTCAGTTGGTGCTAAGTTTTGTAGGTTGAGTCTTGCATTGAGAGTTGGTGCTCTTGTAGAGTTATCGCCCTATTTAGTTGTTGCTGATAAACCCCCAAGGATTGTAGTTTGTAATATAAAATAAAATTGTACATACATCTTTTGTTCCTTGTGTTCTTTGTGGTAATGGTTTATTGATGATGGTTGTTGTTGAGTTATGTTTTCATACAAACAAAAAGTTATAAATGAAAGTAATGAATAATGAGTAAATGGTGATTACTAACTATGATTTTTTGTAAAGGAGTGAAAAGAGCCCTACACTGATTCACCCCCCCCCCCTCTTAGTGTGTGTTAAAACAAGATTTTCCTCACCCCATGAAATCTTGCACAGAAGGCCTTTTTCCATTTCCCTATGCAGACTTGAAGTCCCTTTTTGTAAATCCCAGAGATAAAAATATAATGTTTTCCACATATACGCACCTTTCCTACTATACAAAATGTGTATATGCAGGTTGCACCACTACAACCCACGTACATTGGGAAATGTGCCCAAAATTGAAAAATGGTGTCGGGTTTCAATGTCACGTCACGAGATCAATGATCCTTGGCCTTCCATATACTGGAAACATTCTGACTCGACCCTTCAGTTCGGCTTGAAGGCTATAAATGGGCCAAATACGAGCTATGGAAAAGAGGAGAAATAATTCAACTTTGAGAGAAAAGTTACTCTCGAGGAATTATTCACTTCACATTGAGTCTGCATCCCTTTATCCTTTAAGTCTGAACACATTGTTCAGCCCCCAAGATCTTCCTTTACTGATTGAGAAATTCATTGTCTCTCTTATATGAGCTTGCCTTTGGTGGAGTATTGAAGTGGTGGAGGCCCAGCTGGAAGGAACTTTGTTTCTTGGTTCCGAACCGTGTCGACACAGAAGTCCATAACTTATTCACTTCTGTTGATTATATATTAATAGAAATAATCTTTTCTCATCCAATTAACATCTTTCAAATATTTGAATGATTACTCCATGGGTGTATTTGTTATGAATGTTGATGGATTATGCTATTGAATGTGCTAACAACATATATTATCACCATATGCTTGCGTTGCTTGGTTGTTGAGGACTAGTTGCAGGTATATTTCTTTGGGTCAAGTGCTCAAAAGTGGACTTCATTGAACGTCTGGATGAGGTAGGCCTTTTATCTTGTCTTGCTAGCATATTTTTTTATATAGCATACTTGAGAGTAGAGTTTATTTTTGCAGTCATTTATGTCTGTTGTGGTTTACCCCTAGCCATAGAGAGATTTTCCTCGTAACAAAATTGGCGACCATATTGGGGATTGAATCTTATTTTCTAGGGTTTGGAGTGTTTTCCTCCTTAGATTTCTCTCATTTATATTGATTTTCTTGTCGTATGATTGCTTGACAGCCTTTGTTCACTTCGGGTCTAAGTCTTTCAACCTTCTCCTTAGCCTAGCTATGTTTTGACACATATACACGGTTTTTTGCTTGACAATCACATACATACACATGTTGTACTTATGAAAGATGTGTACATACGCGATTTTCCCTTGAACAGTCACGTACATCAACCTTTGTTGCTTGATTTCTAGGTTTGGTGGTTGTTGGGTAGGTTTTGATGATTGATGAGTCTTCTTGGGTCTCTGTAGTGAGTGTTAAGTGTCTATGGAATGACAAGGAACCTGTCTTTGGTTGAATTTTTGGGCAGTTCCTTTCTCATCATATTTTCATTTTGATTGTCCTTTCACCTTGGGCTGGGTGTTTTTTGCTTCTTGATATCCTACTTGGGTTGTCTCTGTCTATACACAGTAGAGTCTTTATATCAAGATTTTGTTCAGTCCTTGCATTTTCATTTTTCTTATATTGAAAATACAAAAATATTAGGCATTTTACATTGATTGGCATTTTGATCTCTTGAGTCTTTGTCATTTATCTTAGTGCATGTAAATAAATATTGCATTTTTATTTAGAATTGCAAAATTGAATTGAAAATTGTGTTTTTGAAGCATATCATTTATTGAAAATTGAAGTTAGGACTTTGCATTGTATTCATATTCATTTATTTTACTTGTTAATTCATAACATCACTAGTTTCACGACCACGCCTTTTGAGTAATAAAGGCCATTAAAAGTAACACTATAATTTAAAATTTATTAGTAACGATTTTATTTTCTAGGGTGCACAAACTAGCTTAGGATTTAGTGCCTTGGAATAGGATTTTGTGAGTAAAATTCTCCATGGATATTAAATCAACATATGTGTCTGACTAAGGGAGTGGAGAAATCCATCATATAATAGGTAATATCAAGAGGCTCCGCTTACACCAGAGTTAAGCATGAGGTCGCGTGAGTTCGATGTAATGGATACTCCCTCGATACCTTCTTACTATATTTCTGGGGATCTATTCGTATATGGGGATCTTGCTAGTGCCATTACCTCCATGAGAGGTGGTGCTTTCAAGGTTCAGGGATTTGCTACCCTGCCCATACGATGGACCTAACTTACGAATGTTCTCTTATGCATCGGTTCTATGGTGGTTGCTTAGTTGCTTGACTTAGGTGCCACATAGGTTACTTGCAGGGGTTATTCTGCAGGTACCCTAGGTCAGATAAGGGTCGGACAACACACAACATTTATGGAGGTTTACCTCTCCGGGGGGATCTGACCGATTGGTTGTTAAGCCCAAGAGGGCCCTTATAACTAATTCTGATACCTATGATATTTAGCAGGGAGTCTCGGGCCCCTCTTGGGCGAGGCATACCTACTTTAGGGAGGAAGGCCCTTTTCAACCACTTTATCATGTTTGTGTGCAGATTGGTCGTTTGATTATTTTTGGTGTGCTCTTTGATTATTAGTAGACCTTTGATATTTTATACCATGATTTGAGTTGTCGTTATCATGGATAATGGAGTTCCTATGAATCCCTCCTTTAACACTACCCCCGCAATGATGTTCACTCATTTCATGGGGACGAATCCGTCCGCTTTTCATAATGGTATGCAAAATTATGACACTCAGTCCATGCCTTGGGTCTCTAATAATTTTCCTATTGATATGCCAAATTTTACTTCACTCTTTCCATCCTCTCCCTGGTCCACTTATATGAATCCTAGTTTTGGATCCGGGGGTACCATGGCTCCAT
>ML831237.1:50805-67531 GCA_009831015.1 Picea engelmannii
TCTCTTGAATTTTATCTGAAATATCAATGGTGAGTAGGTTTCTCTCTACTTGAGCGATGCACTTGTGCAATGCTACATGATGAAACTCTTGGCATTGCAACAACTCATGTGCAATCTTGATTATGGTGAGGCAATTGCCATTGGAGTTGCAACTTTTTGTTGGCAAGTTCCTGTAGACAACTATAACTCAAATTGCTAGAGACACCATTTCTAGAATTCTTAGAAGCCCTACAGTGAATGGAAAAAATGGATCTACAAATGTAAAAGACAACGATTAGGATTTGACAATGACTCATTCCAATGTGGGCATGTAGCTATCATCTCAAATTATTGTGTGGTTCCACATTTTGATTGGGTTGAGAAAATGCTTGCATGGAGACTTCATGGATGGTCATCGTTGTTGATAATGCAAGATGGTCATTGTTGAGATAGAAAACATGGGCTTTGCATTGGAGGCTCGTGAGATGAGATTCAAACAAGGATTACACCAAGATGGAAATTTTGGTAGAATGGTGCTCTTCAATAGAGTTATGGTGGCTTGCATAGTGAATTTTTGCATGCTTCGTGTGGAAGCAATGTAGTGTAGGCCCTATTCCATTCTCCTATCTTTATTCCAAAAATGCCTACAGAGAAAGGTTTTTACTGGCCTTATAATGGATTTTCTCATGGAAGGGTTTTTCGCTACAATATAAAAAAATTTGTCATTGACACTACTAAGTGTGTCAAATTATTGATACGATCCTAGGGTGAAATGTTGAAGTTTAGTTGTGTTGTTGACCATATATAATAACTAAGAATTGTTTTGGTAGCACAATCTAGGATGGTGGTTTTATTGCCTTGTGGATAGGACCTATGAATTCATGGAACCAAGAATTCAAGCCCAAGCGACATGTCAATTAGTAGTTCATGTTTTTTCCTCTCAAGTGGAAAGTCAAATCGACATGATGATTCACAACAAATGACTTCATAATGGAACTTTATTGAGGCAAGAAGAAAAGAAGCTTTATATGGTTCTATAGGAAAAGTTATCTGACTAGTTGATATGTTTGGTGATATCATGGTTAGCTCACTGGATCTATTATTGCTTGTACGTGATAGTGTAGACCTATGATGGAGTTGGGGGAAGTGTCTTGGATTCAATGATGTTAAGATATGTATTGATCCTAGCTAACTCAATATGGGTGTGCAAGTGTCTTGTTAGAAATCATGACTCTAACAAATGACAAGTAAAGTATGGAAGATATGAGACGAAGATTGAACCAAGATGTCAACGGTTCAAACAAATTGACCAAGCAACTGCATGACTCCAAAGAAACAAGTAGGAATATTTATTTGGTCATGTGTATCATTATCTCCAACTAATATGTTGTATCCATGTGTGTCAACTTTGTAATTTAAAAGTCATTCCTCAACGTGATTGGTAAGGTGTGTTGTAGCTGAAAGAAAAATACAAGGAGATGTCTTTGTCTCCTCTAATTGTTCCTTAATGAAAGACTATTTGACAAATATGGTGTGTTATAAGAGCTCAGATTTGCAGGTGCATAAAGTGTAAGATTGACTCGGCTACATCATGTATCTAGACTATTTTCCTAGAGAACTAGTGAGCACCATGGTTGGGTACCTAGGTGTCTCGGTAGATGGAAATATGTCCATGGGATGAATAGTTGCTCGATGTTTATAGTTAGGTTGATGTTAGATGTTGGAGTACAACAAGTTCCCAATTAATCTATGTTGTACCAGTGTTCCACTGAAAGGTACAATTTGTTTCCAATTGATATGTTGTTCAAAACGACAATCCTATAAGCGAATGGAGGAGCATGGACACCTTGATTCAAGCAAGTTGCGCGGGTAAATAACCATTGGTTGGTTATGATGGAAATTAAAGATACAATGAAGTTGCATTTTTATCACTAGAAAAACAAAGTGATGATGGTAGAGTTAATTTTTGAATTGGAATGGTGAGATTGTAGTAGGAAAGACAATGGTAAATTTGTTCTAGATGCAACAAAGAGTTCTTTTTGGAGTTTGGTCCAAAGGATGTTGGTGATAGTTCTTGTGGTAGCAGTGGAGATCAAGTGGTGATGAACAAACAAGGTAAAGTTTCTGTTCAATAAAAGTATTGATTATATGAAATCACGCCTTGTATTTGTAACACATCTAGAATGTGTAGATCCTATGTATTGGTCCTTAAAAATTTCAAGCTTTTATCTTGCTTAGAGTTTGTACTTGGGAGGAGTATTGTATGGTACCTAGGCAATATTATAAAAACTTATACATGGTGTCTCCATGAGATGAAGTATGTTAATTTTGTGTACTTGTATCTATGTATGTAACATGTAAATGACATATCATTAAGCCCTAGATAGTCATGGATACTCCTTTGTCATGTGTCCCTAATGATTTAAATTACTTGTTCAATATAGTGTAAAATATCTATTAGGGAGTTGTTAAACACTTGGAGGAGTGGGTTGTGTGTCGATTGAATGCTCTATGTGTGAACCATCTTGGTTGTAGACTCTAGGAAGTGTGGTAGGTCTAAAAACCAGAAGTGGTTTTTGTACATTCAAAAGGAGTTCATCAAAATGTTGAATGAACCATATACTTGAAGAACATTCTACTAGACCAACAATTACAGTGGTTACCCATATATTTTAATAGATGGTTATTTTAATAAATAATTGTTCCTTTATATGAACTTCTACAAATTGGTGATATAAAAAAAACACGTACATTGTAAAACCACAATATAGATAGACTTTGTTAACGAAGAGCATCTTCAATATCTACACTTAGGATTTCTTGCCATGTTAAGTTGTGTTGAGTATGAAAAAACATTAGACCATGGAGTCACATCAACCTTGTGCTTATTATACTAAACCTTCTCCACGTGGACATTAAACACGTGTAATACACTAACATGCTTCAATACTATTTTCTTGCTATTGCACGTGATCATGTAGGTTCTACTTAAGTGTTTGACAAGTCATAGTAGTTACTACAACTGACCAAGAAGGTTCATACATAAGTGTTTGACAACTCACAATAATGATTAGCCAATCCGGTATCCTTCTTTTAACTGTTTTTTTAATTGAACACTAATGATCAAGATCCAAGTAGATTCACTTATTAAATAAATATTTTCAAACCGATGATTTGTGTTATAGTCCACTACAAGGGATCATTCCTGACTTGGAAAATATTAGACAACGTTGGCTTCTAGTAAGAAATGAAATAAGACTAACAAAACAAAGGAGTAATATATAGAGATATTCAATATAGATTATGGAGAGTTTTGAGACCAACCATGTAAACTTACAAGGAATATGTGTAGTGAATATTACAAAACACGAATAGAGTTACACAATGTTATGATAAGGATGATAAAACATAATGTTAGTTAAAGGGGGACACTAAGGTAGAACAAAGAATAACAATGTGTTTTGACATTATTTAAGATGATTAAGAGGTATTTCTGATTATAAAAATTGTACTCATCTACTCTATTAACTAGAGATAATCATATATTATTGATTATTTTGAAACATCTTGCAAAAGGATGATATTTAATAAACACAATGATATGGATCAAAGTTGTACAATTAATTGTTGTTACAATTGGCATAAAATTTGGAAAAATGGTTATAATGTTGCATGGATAACCATATTATATGTTCTTGGCCTCATAAAGAGAAGGGAGAAGGATGTAAGAGTTAGTCACACAAGCATATGATAAATGTAACAAATTCTATGCTAAGAGAGTATGCAAATGAATTATGATATAATTATTATATATGGGATGACTTATCAGTGTTCATCTGTGGTGGTTTCTAATAGTTAGCCTTGGGCTGAGTGATAAGGTTCATCATCATCTCCTTTCTGGAAATTAGGTCAACTACAAGTGTGCACTAACTTGGTTTGATTTTATCATTACTTTGGCCATGTATTTAGTGTAAACTCAATGATAACCATTGTTGTCTTGTGCATGGTCCTACTCATTTGTGAGTTATCACCAACATGGTGTAAAAAATTCACTATTGATGTAGGTGTTATGGTGCAAAGTGAGTTTGGTATAATGGTGTTATGGGTATTGAATTGATTTTGTATGATTGAATCTTAGTTCTTAGTGTACAATAAAAAAATTGTTGCACATAAAAAAATGCAAACTTGAAAACAAGTCAACATCAACATAGCATGTTGGTAGAATTGATAGAAGTTGAGGGTGACCATGAAAGTAAGTTGACAATAACATGCCATCTCACTAGAGTTGATAGGACATGACTTTTGAACCTAGGGGTTTTCCAAGTTCAAGTTGACAAGAAGAGATGAATATTAATAGTGGTGAAGAGTCCAACATCCATTGATTCAATGATCATAGGAGTAAGTGGTTCACCTAACCAAATATCTTACTTTGCATTGAGGGCTTAAGTAAATGAACCAAATATTGTGTAATAGCCATTGGATAATAAGGATTTCAATAAATGGCTAGATTCTTTAAAGGAACAATTCATGACTTTTAATAAGAAGTAAACATGGTGACTATTCAAACATTTTGAATGATGACAAGTCAAAAGATGTAAGTGGGCCTATAATTGATCTGGATTTAGGAGTGGAACGAACTAATTAACAGACTGAATACAATAAACACAGAGATATGAAGAACAACACAGATATATGGTGAACAATATCTTTTATTCAATAAATCAAATAGGTTGAAACTGTAAAATTGCAGAACTGAAACACTTGCTCAAGTGATGGTAGCTATCTCTGAGAAGAGATGTGGCTGCTACACACATCCGTCTGAGCAGAATGATTACAATGAGGCTCCATAGGCCTTTTTAACATTACTCATGAATGCCAAAACCCTAGACATCCAAAAACCTAACCCTAGGAGATGAAACACCAAAAGTTATGTGGGCCCCTATGGGTAAGTTGGTACCTCAACTTCTTGGGGTCGTAAGTTTTGCATACGATATCCGTTTTAGGCATGTGATAGCCTGTTGGAAATATCTTTTCGAGAGATACACATTACACCACCAAACATTAAATTCGTCTATAGTTTGACTGTGGCAGGCCAAAAAAAACATTGTTTAGGGCCCCAAAATGGCCCTGGAAGTACAACAAGATGTGTTGACATGAAAACATACAAAATAAGCCATTTGGATTAAGTGGGAGGCCACTAGAATCCACCTGGAAGATGTGTAGGGCTTTAGACAACCCCAAAAGTGTAGAAGCCACAATTATAAAGAAGTACAGAAGAACATGCTGAACTAAAAACTATTAAGAGGAGCCAGTCGGAATAGGTGGGTGGCCACCAATATCCACCTGGATCAATAATGCACAATATAGATGGGATTATCAAGAAGTTTAAATCCTAACTTGTAACCAAACTCTATACTCGAGTCAAGGGAATAAACTATGATGAAACACTTTTCCCTATTGCAAAGAACACATCAACAAGTTTGTTGTTGTTGAATTTTGTAGTTGTATGTGATCTTAAGGATGAGTAAATGGACCTGTAGAAAGTCTTTCTGGATGGAGGACTGGAAGAAGATCTATATCCATGAAACAACATGAAGGTTCAATATTGAGGGAAAAGAAGATTCAAAGTGTTGGTTATATAAATCATTATATGAATTGAAGTGATCACCATGAAGATGGAATTAAATGTTCAATGCACTAGAGTAATTATCACATAAGCCTTAGTGTTGCATAAGTAATGGGAATAGTTAATAATTTCACGGTGAACCTTATTCACCGACATTGGGTTGTCATGAAAAGTTTATTCAAGTATTTGAAATGCATGACTAAATATGGTATTTGTTAAAGTGATCACAACCAACAACCTAAACTTAACTTTTTGAGATATAGAGATGCGAATTAAGTTGATAATGTCAATAACGTCAAATGAAGAAGTCTAAATGTTAATATGATTTGAACTTTTTCCTACAATCATCAYTAGAATTTGGCTATATAATTTTTTGTCAACTTGCAATTTTTCATTGCTACAGTTGATTTTTTGAATGTATACTTGGATTTAGCACCCTYAAAAACCCGTATTGCACCCAGATTGTGCAATATCAACAATTGACATATGTGATTTCAACCATTTTTCTAAAATTTTAACTAAATTTTKGGCAAAAATAATCAGAAAAATGTGACTAGAAAACATCTAAGTGTAACATGTTTAGACTATGCTACATGTAGCATGTTTAGACTATGCTACATGAAATTGTTCCTTAATTATGTGTTTAATATGAATGATGGAGTTATCGATTAAATAAGTTGAAGACACCAAAGTGTGTATCTATTAATCACCACAACTAAGTACATGGCAGTAAAGAAGTGGTTTGGTTTGGATTCATTAATTGTGGAAGGAGACGTTGAAAATGGGAAGGATCAAGAAGATACATTATGATAGTTTGAATGAAGTGACATTAAGGAAGAACCCATCTTATCATATCATTTGATGTGGGAGATAGTCGAGTCTAGAAAAGTGAAGTGTTACTTAAATAAACATGGGAGTCTAAAAAAGAATGATGATTCACATACAAACTCTGTGAGTGTGGATAAGTTCAAATGGTAGAGGGACTCCATAGGTGTCTACAAAATTAATTATTGTTTGATTGTGTTCATGTATGAATGATGAATTTGAATTGGTCAACAAAACAAGGATAATTTCAAACGGTAGAGGGACTCCATAGGTGTCTACAAAATTAATTATTGTTTGATTGTGTTCATGTATGAATGACGAATTTGAATTGGTCAACACAACAAGGGAGATCGCTAATGTTGTCAAGAACTTGAACCATCTCTCCATCAAATCATAGTGGCCAACTTGTGGAGTAGTTAACAATCGATGGGTTTGGTGAAGTCCATTAATATCATTGATGAAATCTAATTGATGAAATCTACTGTTAATGATCTACTTGAAGACTTGGCCTAGAATAAATAACATCTATGATTTTTAACACATTGAAAACTATGTAAGTGATAATATCCCATATTTTATAGACTATTTCCTATTGTAAATGGTGTAAATGGATAAAGTGAGTACTAATGCTATAAATGGATAATGAATTTGGTGAAGTCCATCAATATCATTGATGGAATCTATTGTTAATGATCTACTTGAAGATTTGTCCTAGAATGAATAACATCTATGATTTTTAACACATTGAAAACTATGTAAGTGATAATATCCCATATTTTATAGACTATTTCCTATTGTAGATGGTGTAAATGGATAAAGTGGGTACTAGATGCTTAAATGGATAAAGTGGGTACAATTATAAATACAGGAAATGTATTTGTACACACTAAAAGAAATTTGAGTTTTTAAATGTATTTTTTCATTATTTTTATAAAATATAATTTTTTTTAAAATATGTATCTTTCAAAATATGTACAACTTCTAAGTCAACATTGAAAACTGTTTAAAATTTAACTAATGTGGTGTTACAATGAAAAACTAGTTTAAGTGTAGTTAATATAATGTTATATATGTATGAATGAATGAATAATGCTGAGACCAATTTTAATGTATTGGATTTTTTGAAAAAATAGTAAGAAATTAATTAATTTGCTTTAAAATTTTATTTCTATTGCTTCAAAGGATTAGAGAGAAGCTTTTCTATATATCCATAATTTTGATGAGTTAAAATGTCAAAAATGAATTTATTTTCATCCTCCACCTTCTTAGTATCTCAAAAATGACAATTTTTTCCCACGACTTTTTAGGAATTTTCCAACACCTTGTTTCGTTATGGAGTTCACGAGAGTTTGTTCTTATTTTAGCAATGTTGTTTTAAATCTTTACATTAGTTATAATAAAAAGATACTTTTGAATAAATTTCCATATTAAGTTTAATGCCCTCTTTAGAGTATCTTGATTTTCTCCTATCCTCTAATTCTTTATTTCACCATAGTTTCTCCTTAAATTTAGATTTGTGAGCATTTTTAATGATATCCATATTTTGCAATATAAAAAGAGAGATTGTGACAATATAAAGGCAGAAATATGTGCAAACACTTCAATCCAATATTTATTCAAGATACTTCTATTTATACACAAACATAATAGTAATGTCTTACTTTAAGACTTCAATCTCTACACTAATAAACTACCTTGTAATTTCTCTTAACTTTACAACTAAGATATTCTTGACTTGAGTTGTCTACACTCTAAAATAGATTCCTAAATATAATCTGTTACATTTATGTATTTGAGGGTTATCTCTAACACCCGGGTAGTTAATGCTACTGAATACTAAATTACTGGCAACATAAAACAACAAAAACAATATTCTTCAGAAGTTTCTCTTTAAGACAGTTCTTAGACTAGTAAGACTCATTCAAGCTACTCTATATTCCTTCGAAAGGTATAATCTCCTAGCTCTAATCCAAGTTACCAACATTATTGGACACCATTTCACATGACAATGTCTCATAACCCTCATAAAGGTATGATACAAATATTCTAGGTCCTGAATCTCCCTTGAACTATTGGACAAAAATCCTCACATGCATGTCTCATAACCCCAATGAGGAATAGTTTCTCTGATCTACAAGCATCCCATACTATTGAACATCTATTTATCCTCTACCACATCTCTCTTTTCTTTAATCCCCCACCTGTCAATTATCACATGCAACTCTATGTGACTAATTTCATATCTAAAAATTGTTTCCTAGTGATCTAACTATCACCGAACAACTTTACACATAAATTATTGACTGAAAACATATGCAACGGAAACAACAAGATCATAGATGAATCATCAATACACAAGAGACCAAGACTGAGGACAAAACCAGTTCTCTCAGCTAATACAATGTCACCAAACATGAGGACAACCTTGTCCTTCAATAACCATACAAATCAAAAGACCAAACCTCAACAATATTACGGAAATCTCCTCTGCCCAAGAATCTATTGTAGATCACCTGTACGACTTGTTGACGTCCCCTGTAAACCTGTATGGATTTGTACCTTCCCAGAAAACCAAATACACGATTTACCTTATTGGCAACCCACATATATACACGATTCGTCCTCCTACAAACTATGTATTGTACAAAAAATTCGCTCCACACGTGTGACCTTCTTCGCTTCTCTCTTCAGGGAAAGATTCCCACCTTGCAAACTTTCCCTTTGCCAAGATCACCAATCCTCCTTGACACAAGTGCAGATTCACTTATGCCAAATCTATTATTCCACAATGATGATCTAATGTCACAATGACATCTCTCCTTTATATAGGAGTCCAGTGAGTGAGTTTAGGAGCCCTTCCTAAACTCAACAATTAATTATAATATTCTAATGCTCTTTGTGGGTGTGGCACCCCCACACCAACCCACAAAGCCCATCAACTTTCCCATGAGGCCCTAGCCTCATTTCTAGGCCAATTTCACTGAAACGAAAGCCAACACTGGTGCTAACGAGAATTCCCACTTGCCTGACACCTTGGCCTCTAGTGGGAATACCTCCCGAAGCTACAAAAAATCAACACCCCCCCCCCCTTCCTCAAAACATGAAAAGTGTCTCTATTTGATTGCCATGTTTTCAATCATCTATAGGAGATCAAGGATTCTCTATTGCAGATCCAAAGTTGTTGCTAAGCCATTGCAAGAAACTAATTGAAATGATTGAAATGTCATTGCTAGAACAAGCCCTAGAACAATGAAAAATAAAGACAACTGGAAAATATTATAGAAAATATTTCATGTGATTTCAAGTGTTCTACGTCATTGTGGTATTCTTTACATGGCGATTCTATTCTCTAAGGATTATCTTATGTGTGGACTTACATGACGGCTAGGGAAGACAACTTATTTTCTAAACATCGATGACTTCAATACTTGCAATAGTTTCATTAACACAAACACAAACACTCACACTCCTTACAACGCTACTCTACCTAACCTATCCTCTACACCTACACAAATCAACGCTCTCATTTTCATGGGAACACCCAATCCAACTATGATACCAAGATAAAAATGGATATTGTAGCAATATAAAGGCAAGAGAGATGCACAAACACTTCACTCCAATCTTTATTGATAGATACTTCTGTTTATATATGAGCACTGTAGTAAATTCCTACTAGAAGGCTCAAATCTCTAAACTAACAAACTACCCCATTATTGCTCTTAAACCTACAATTGAGATATTATTGACAATACATAGACATGAATTGTCTACACTCTAAAATAAATTCCTAGATATTAGCTATTACATTATATATTGAAGGGTTATTGTCCAATAGTGAACTCCTCTATTATTTAATGATACTTATGCCAACCCTCCTTAAGTTGTAGGTGGTTTTGATTGGGGTTTGTAGCAATGCTAGGAAGCTTCTTGTCTTTCATGTTAGTCGTCTTGTGCTTGTAAATTAGGTATTTAGACATAGTCACTCTCAATGGGGGAAATGCCAACTTCTATGAAAAGGATAGGATAAGATATATTCTTTAATCTTAAGATTATAAAATAATTTAAGATTTAATTAATCTTTCTCCATAATTCTCTAGAAACACCATAACCCAAAATTTAGCATCCATATACGAAGAACCGAAATTTCAAAGAAGAATTTTTTTTTGGTCTTGCGACTAAAAGTTATTAATTTATAATTGTTTTTAAGATAAAAATAGACTCCTATACTATTTTGGTGAGAATAATTAGTGAAAAACTTCATAGGTCCAAGTTTAACTAAATTTTGAAAAAAATAATTATTTTAAAATATAAAATGATTAAATTACATGGCACAACTTTGCGACAATAAACTTCCGCGTCTTCCTCGTGGGAAGAGGGCCAAATAATTAACTAGCAATCCAACTTAATAATCTCAGAACCAAAAATGTTGTAACGTGCATGCCATGTTCATAAAGGTATATAAAAAAGATAAACATCATACTAAGTTAACAAAAACCAAAACATTGGTAGAAAATTATTGGCCAGTCGTGGCGGCGACAAACCCCGCCGCCGGCAATAAACAACGCCGTCGCTTGTGGAACCCGTCGCAGGCAACGCGGTCGTCGTCGGATTGTTTGGAAATGCCTTACAAATAAATTAATGCAGTCAGCAGAGATCCCATATGACAAATAAATCTTATGTTTTACTTCAATTGTTATTGTGGTTTTTAAATTAATTAGAGGACAATTATATGAACCATTAATTTCTTTTGAATTGGTAAGTCTATGATCCCTACACCTTCACTTGTGGTTCAATAGAAATAAAATTGTGTAGCTCTATGTGACACGGAGATGTGAGCTGCTCTCTGTGTTTTTAAATTCCTAAGGATTATTCTTATTTAAAATGTGTACTCTTTATTTAATGAAATTGCTTTTAGGTTGACCCAAATATCTCAATGATGATTACATTTGCTCTTTAATAAATGTCCCAAGTATCTCAATAATGATTACATTTTCTATTTAACAGAATAATCCTCTTGTTTCTAATGTATGTATTTTATTCAAACAATTGTTTAAAAGTGGACCCAAATATCTGAATAATGATTATATTTATTCTTTACTGAAATAATGAACACTACAACATTTCCATCATTTAATGTGTTTGACATAATCAACCACATCTTATTCAAAGGTATATATTATATTCAATTAATTGCTTAATATCTCAGATTTGCACTTTTGTAGAATAATGGACACTGCATACAGAGTTTCCATCATTTAAGGTGTTGACATAATGAAGCAGATCTTGCGAATGTGTCCCGCATGTGTGTCAAGCTTAGACGAAGACAATGCATGGTACTAAAAAAAAAAAACTATAATTGTTGATAGGACTAGATGCCCTTGAAAAAATAGTTTAAGTTGCTTAGTGAGACCAAATGCCCCCCAAAAAATAATTCAGGGTTGTTCGAAAAACCTACAATTATATTAATTAAAAGATATTATGAAGAAGATAAATACTAGCTATGTGGAGTTACGAAATCTAATTTTACATATAAATTTCATTAATATTTAATTTTTTAAAAAAAAATTAATTATGGTGTAATTTGTGTATTTATGTGCCAAAAAGTTTTTGAGAAGGGTTTTTGGTTTTAAAAAAGAATGAGTCTTTTGCTGTTTTATGGTTTTTATATTTTGATTTTATTTTTTTAATTGTAATTAATAGATTTATATTATAAAAAGGATTGTAGCCAAGTTTGTAGTGAAAGTTATAATCTTAAAAAAATCACATCATCTTAGTATATCTCAAAAAAGATTGTTATCTAACATAGCATACAAGCCTAGAGTTAAAAGATGGCAATCCAATAGGGTATATAAGCCTAGAGTTTCTTACAATACATCCAGAGTTTTTTATACTGATAAGTAAATAGTCTATAGAAAATACTTAACAATTTTACAACTTTAAATAGCATATCTAACAAAAAAAAATGGAGTGAAACACTAGAAAAAAATCATTCTAGAGTATTGGTTCCAATTATTGGAGCTGCATTCATGTTGGTTTGCTGAGCTGAGACCTTCCCTCCAGAGATTGCATACTCTTTGGTTGACAAAGAGGTAGGAAGACCATTTACAAGCTTCTGTAGATCGACTATATAAACCATTGATTTCTGTAGCATAGCCAGGTTCGCTTCAAGGACCAAGATTCACTTTTTTTGAGTCAACATAATCCCCTTTAAAACTTCTATCAAAGTATTGGAAATTCAGTTGTGCTCCCCCAATTTTCTTTGTAGTGCTTCAATTAAATAGTCATGTCTTTCAATAGAATCAACATGTTGTTTTAGAGCCTTTCGAGTTTCTCAGAGCTCTATGTAGTCCACAGTCCTAGAGGGGTCAAGCCAATAACATGGAATAAGAGCCACAATAGAGAAATTCTAGGAGCCGAGAATATGAAAGGAGGTTGGAATGACCTCAAGAAAGATAGACCCATTCGCCAACCAAAGGGTATAAAAAATACATAGACCCACAAAGAAACCAAACCATGTCTTTCAACAAAATCCATAACCGATATCAGAAGCGGAAAGTCAAGAACAGAGCTTGGAGAATAGTTTTTATATTTGATCTTACCATTATCTATGTCACCAAAAAAATAATTTGGGTTCACCTTTTAAATTTGCAATTACATTTTTTTGTATTTTTTAGTTTTTGAAGATATCGAGAATGCTTTTAGTATTTTATTCCTTATTTAAGATACATAATAATGACACTAATGAATTCTTGTTGTGTCCAAGTTATTTAGCCGATAGTTTTTATTATTTGTTTGGAATATTGTTCATCTAGGAATAGTTTGCTATCAATGGATGATGATTTGTTAGAGGTTGTAACACACCCAACCCCTTAAGTACCCTTTTAAGGAATGGGATATAATTTTTTTTCGTTTTCCTATAGCTTCTTTGAGTTCCTCGAAGAGAGGCACCATTGTCTTCTGCTCTCCGAGGGCTTTCCAACGACTATTACCATGCTCGAATCCGAGATCTGAATTGGAAGTTATGCCCTTCCGGAGCTCTTCAAGCATCATTGGTCAAAGGTCATGAGGCACCCACGTGGGTTCACCTCATTCGTACCATCCCACCTGGCATGAACTAGACCAAGGTTGTCATCCTTTAGCAATGACATGACCACTTGATGGGCGGTTACGGGGAATTTTCTCTATGTCTTCACGATTATCAGGCCTTCGACCCATCGTCCTTCCCATCCATGTTTGAAAAACTCATGGAGTCCTGAAGACCAGAGATCCCTAGAACTCCTGTATTTGTGGTGGAGATCAATCCACTGTTAATTCAAATGGTTGAGATATGCCCTCGTTCAACGCATAGGTTTAATGGATTTCAACATTTGGCGCTTCGACACTCCAGTGCTGAACTCCCTTTTCTCTACTCGCATATCCTCTAGAGTGTTGAAACCCCATAATCCTGCCACATGGCTCCGGCCTTCGACGAGGTTCCTCATCGTGTTGTTACGAACATACCTCCAAAACTCTCGAAGTCCCAAGGTCTTACCACGTAGCTCCGGCCTTCGACCCTTTTGGAGCATATGTTCTAGCACCCTAAGCCTCTCGGAGTTCTGAACTCTTGAGGTCCCATTAGCCATTAGGTCAAGAAACTATGCACTAGGGCTGACATGTGGAAAACAATGGAGATGACGTGTGGCCCTATCAATGGGAGACACGTGTCATGTTCCAATTGGCATATGAATTTTGTAAAAAGAATTAATCAAGGTGACATGTGGCATGTCGAACATGGGGTCCACATCACCCTAGGTGATGTCATCGTTCCACGTCACTCCATACGGATAACCTCCAGGAGCCTCTAGCCTCTCCTACCTGCGGAATCACCTGGAGCTCCGAAGTCTGAACTCCTGCCAGTAACCTCCCAATACATTTTATCCCATGGTCGAGACAGGTCCACGTAGATCCCTAAATCTATGGCCTTTGTTGCTTCGCGACTTTGGTGTTCAGGGTTTTAGATGTGAAATTTCATTTTTACTCCTGGAGTGGTCAGCGGCGGACTAACCACAGTCTAGATCGAACGAAAGAAATTTGGCAGAAGACAAGGGTGACATGTGGCCCAATCAATTGGTGACACATATCAAGGTCTATTTGACACATAAGGTCTGTGAAAGTTCCAAATTGAGGTGACACATGGCACACATACTATGGGTCTGTGTCACCCTAGGTGACATCATCATGCCACGTCACTTTGACAATATTCTCGTTCACCATCATGTCAAACCTCTTGGAGTAGGACTTCGCCAGAGTACTTTACTCTATCCTTTCACTAGGCTCGATCTAACGGCCGAGAAGGGTCTCGAAGGATTCTTAGATCCATGGTCCACGTTACTTCGCGAATTCAACATTTGTATGTTCTAAATTTTTAACATCTTTTCTCTCCTGGAGTAGGTCAATGCCGAATGGCCATGACGTAGATCCAATGGTCAAGGGAGATCCTGAATAGCCTCAGATCTATGGTTCACATTACTTTGCGACCGATAAGTGGATCGGGGTTTAACAAGGGATGAATCCCACGATAACAGGTAAATGACCACCAACTATCGGTCAACCTTGAAATTACCGGTCTATCAGGTCACCTTCAACGCATTTGGATGTTGCAATGTTCATTCACCCTGGAGCTCTGGACTCCTGGAGTCCCGAACAACTTAGCTCTTGATTTGAGTGTAGTGAAGGGTTCCATGGACCTTGTCCTATGGAACTTTGTCAAGCTACACAGGCTACACTCATAACCCTTAGCCAATATTTGGTTAAGCTCATGGGCATGAGCCCATGGTATCTTGGGGGATTGGTTTGAAGGAATCACCCTCCATTCAGAGAACTTAAGTTCTAAATTAGGGAAAGGTATTTTTGAGGGATCAACGAGACTGTAGCAGTCCCATAGAGTCTGCCCCGACTCTATAACTGTGAGGTTGATCCTTGGAAAAACACCATGAGGATTTTCCAACCAGCCCAGAGGCCAAACTTGTCCCCGTACAACCATTCAAATGCAACAGTTTACAAAAAACAATGAACATCATTGCCATTAATTTCACGCGAGGCACAATTTATCACAATCACATACATTCAAATCATGCATTTCAATTTAAGTGCATAGGGTATATGAACTACTTATCTATTACAGTCGATCACTGACCAACTGACTATGGGTGTTCACCTTTCCACCCAACCGTAGGCTTAGAGGCATTCATTCTTAGTGCTCTAGCCACACCCATGCCAAGCCATGATATCACTGGAGAAATTTTGTAGTTTCTTAGAGGTTCTTTATTTGTCACAGCCTCTGTGAGGTTTATCAGATGCTCCCTCAGGATCAAGATCATGACCTTCTACTCATGCCATGTTTTCTACAAACTCTCATAGATCCTTTATCTTGTTCTCTCTAGTAACCAGAACAACTTAATCTTCCAGTTCTTCTTCTCAGCTGGAGAGCCCTCACACACTCTTTTTCCTTAGGAATGGTATATGGTTCCCCTTCTTTTTTTGCCTTCATGTGTATTCTTTCACACCTTTTCCATCCCCAGGAAGGTTCTGGACCTGTCCTCTTCCTTCTATCAGAAGGAACTTGGGTCAATCTGGGCCTATAGGAAAATGCACTATGTGGTACTTCAGGATGACAATTTTCTATCTTCTTAGCCAGAACCTCCATGCTTCCATTCATTGGGGTTGTTGATTTTTCAACCAACAGTCCTTTTTTCATTAAATTATTTTTCCTTGGGGTAAGGATGAGGCTTATTATTTCAACAAAGAGAATTTGGGGTCATTTTGACATAATAAACCTTCTCTACAGTTTCCTCACTCTTTCCTCTAGTGATATCATGGCCAGTACTTCAAGACTTCACCACCATAGTCAATTATTGGAAATATAAACAATAATACATTTACATTGTTCACATGCCATAGCATGGTAATCATAATTAATGATTAATTACAATATGGGGAAAACATGGGTATTACAATCCCCTCCCCCTTAAAAGGAACAATGTCCTCGATGTTCTTTCTCAGTAGCACTTGTCATGCCTTTGTCATCCAGTTTCCTTAGAAATATTGATCCTCTTTCTTGGCCAAGTCCTTTCCAAACCCTTGGCCTTCATTACCCACCTTCAATAATTTTGGACAACAAGCATATTAATCAAAATTTCATGTGAAAACATCTTACTGTTGTGCAAAATTGAAGAGGAAAATTTCATAATCTAGCACAATAATTATCTGTGTAGTTCGTGGATTTTCATCCACATGGCTGTCTTGTTATCTTGG
>ML831237.1:96446-112792 GCA_009831015.1 Picea engelmannii
GATTGATTGGAGAACTTGTGCAAGACTGTATGGAGGATTGAAGCTACAGCAGCAAGATACAACAAGTAATCATATGTGGTTGAACTTCTTCATGCATGAGCAAGTGTGTGTGTCAGAGCTAGGAGCCATCAAAAGGAGATCTATGACATCAAGGCTTAGGTTGTATACTTCTCTTTCAGATTAATATAATACATGAATATGTCCCTTTCCCATAATGATGATGTCATCTTATTACATGATTCCTTGATCACATGTATAGATTAGGTATTGAATATATTAATGCCTTTGCTATGATTGGTTTGTGTTGTTGTGATTGGAATAACACAAGAGCATTGGAGCATAGCAAGGAACAACATAGATTAAAGGAGAGCGTTCATAAGGTATGTCCACCATCCATTTCTCTTAGTTCATTCAATATCTAGATCTAGGGAAAGAGTAGTATTCAGTCACGGTTTGTTCCAGATCCAGGTCGATCTGGGGAGATTGGTCTGTGTCCGCACTCACGAATTTATCCTAAAACAACTATAAACATAGGGTGATATTCCTGTCTACTTTGCTTTAGCCAAGTAAATTCTGAAAATGCTTGAGTAAGACTAATTCATATATTTTCCTCAACATTTATTTGGTGACCATATTGGGGAGATCTTCAATATCTCTTCGGTTAATTTTCATCGATATATATTTATTTTCTAAATTTGATTCTTTGACTCTTTTTCTATTGATGAATGTTCCTGTTGCAAGGCAACCCAATATTGAGCATGGTCTTCAAGACCAGACCAACATTTCTTTGAACCTGTTTAACGCCATTCTAGACACTGCCAATACTTGTGCCGAACTTGACCATTCTTGGGAAACAATTGAATGAGATATTAGTGCTCAAGAACAGTTGGAGGCTAGACGTAGACAACCTAGAAATCAGAAGTAAGCCTTTGTTTCTTCGAGCTTTGGCCTTTCTTTCATGTCCTTAGACTCTCGTGCTTCTAGGATAAGAAGAGGCTTGTCACCCAAAATCAATCCTATTGCTAAAATAGGAAGAAGAAACGTTGTGTTATCTACCCAACAAAGTGCTCTAAGGAGAACTTTATCTAATTCTTTTAGCTCGTCTTTCTCTCTCTCATCTATCATCCACAAGATGGCATCTAGTGGTGGCTCTGGTGGCACTAGAAGTGCTCCATCTTCCCAATCTTCATCGTCATCGATGATTGGTAGCTTGTACATCCACCACATCCTGGTCCAATCTACTACAAACCCCACCAAAGTTATTAAAAAGTATGGGATTTTTCAATTCAAAGAGGATGCCACAACCACACCATGGCATGCATCCTCTCCTCTTAACCTAGCACCTGCTACTCTCCAACTTCCAAATTTTAGAGAGAATTTGCCTAAGTTTTCATGAAATAACACTGTCAGTACTAACAAACACCTAGTGGCATTTTCTAATGCTTGTCATAACATAGGGGCCAACAACAATGACACCTGCATGTGCTTGTTTTTCAATTCCTTCGAAGGGAAGGTTGCGAGCAATTTATTTGACCTTCCTCCTAAGATCTTTTCTACTTGGGAGCAGTTAATCTATTAGTTCCAATCCACTTATGGGAAATCCAAAAGCCTCGTCAAGAAGTTGAGGGAATACAATAACGTCACTTATAAATATGGTGAGACCATCAAGTATTTCAACTTGCGTTTCACCAAGTTGTACAATCATATTCCCGAACTTATCTGCCCTCAGAACCAAGCTGATTTAATGCATTACTACAATGCATTGCCTTCTCCCTACCATCATAAGCTTGAGGAAAAACCATTGATAATATCGGTTCCACTCTGCATACTTGCTTAGAGTATGAGGAGCAGCTTGAAAGAACTGGTATTCCCTAGGGACAATCAGTTAGACAAATAAACATGTCCGCTCTCTTACAACTAGTACAAGATATGAACAATCGTATGATAGCATTTGAGCGGAAGGGTATTGTCTCCCCTCTCACCCCTAGATCTTCATCCTCTTCTGCAACCCCCTTTAGAAATCTGATTGAAAACTATTTTCAGCCTAAATCTAGTTTGCCTCGGAGTTGGTGTAACTTTTTCGAGGAGCACCATGAAGAAACTACATGTGAGGTAAAGAAGAGTGCCAGAGCTAAGATCTTTGGTAAGAGACTAGAAGCTACAATCGTTGTCCTAGACTTTGCGGAGCCAGAGGATGTCATAGTTATTAACACTAGGAACAAATCATATGCTCCCAAGGGTAAATTTGATCCTCCATGTAGTTATTCTAACCCAAGCTCATATTCAACCACTGTTGCACCCCAGGTTCCTTAAATTCCTAAGATTCAAAGGGTCACTCCACCTCCTCCCTCTTCTAAATACAATATCGTGAATCAATTGGCCAACATCAAATCAGATGCAACCCTCCTAGACATGGTTGTCATCCCTGAACAATAGATGCATCTAAAATAATTCATGGAAGGAAAATCTTCCGTTGTAGCCAATATTTCCGAAGAGGTAGACGAAGAGGATTCCAATGTAAATAAAGTAGGTGTACATAACTTTAGATACCCTGTAAAAAAAACCCATTTTTATATTTCTGTAAAGATAATGGATAAGATTGCCCATTGTTGCCTCATGATGGTGGTTCAATGTTGTGAGTGGGAAATCCCTCTATGGACTAGCACTTAGGGTTAGATTATGCATGCAGAAATGGCCTAAAGATCTCTACTTTCTACCGTCACCCCAGACCTAATCCCCATTATTCTTAAGAAAATACATAGTTAAATGAGCATACCTTATTGCGGGCGTTTGATGTAGATCCCTTCTTATGATTGATTGATTTTTGATTGCAGTTCTCCTCCCAAGGCTGACCTGCATTCACATAAAACAAACAACAAACTCTACATGCATTTGATATATAGATTAATGGGTTAGAGATTTCAATAAACAAGTATACAATAAATCATAAAAACCTCATATGGTGGGACAGGAAAAGTATCTCTTTATTATTAACTTCAACAAATCAACTTACAATGATGAAGCCGACCACTGGTCCTGGGCTCCTCTTCTACTGTCCTCCAACTTCTTTGCTCTATCTTTCTCTTTGCACAAGGAAGGATAAAGGTTTGGGACAAATGGAATATGCAATAGGGTATAGTTTCTTTACTATGATTCTCCTCTTCCAAATGGGACCCCTAACCCTTCTTTTATAGGCTAGAAGAAGCTAGGTATTTGGGAAAACCCTTGGCCATGCATGGTTGGAAGGTTCAGTTAACTCACCCAAAGCTATGTGTTCCGTCGAAAAATTTCCTTTTTTTGTTCTTTTGTAGGTACACGCGGGTTTTTTTGGGTCAACGAGCGTGTACACGTGTGCAATAATAGAGTAGGGCACGTGGGCCTTTATAAAAAGTGTTTTTAAGAAGAGTTGTTCTGCAGTGTTTTGGCAAAGAAGAAATCTGAGATGGCCTGATGCTAGGTAAGCTTGTATGGTGCAAATTAGGGTTATAACAGATTCCCCCTAATGTGTGAGGTCAGAAGAGCATCTGATGGCCAAAATACATTACCAATCTTTACTGATGTGCCGAACAAGTGAGCCTAGGAACCAGAAATCGGGAGGCATCGTCTACAAAAATAACAATTGTCTCACCGAGGCGGGCATACCCATACTTGGGATAGAATAAACACATGGCTACCAATAAAATACACTATAGATCCATGTCATATAACTATATAAAGTGTAGCTGTGAACAATACACAATGGAGCTACATCTCGAAATCAAAAAGATATACATGTAGAGTATCCATCTTCTTAGAAGCTGATAAGGCCTGATGGCTGGAGATGAGGTCTTCAGAGCTTGAGCAACAACTTCAAACTCTTCAAAACTCAGGTAGGAGTGTAATATGAGTGTACGAATTCACTACCCAGAGGTCTTTGACGGCTTGTCGGTCATGGACTAGAGAATATTGATGATCAGACTGAAGGCTTCATTGATTTCGAACAAGGAATTGATTGGACATTCAGGATGGTCGGGTATGAGGACAAGAGACAAACTGCAGAGGGGCCGACTCAAGCTTGGTAAGAAATTCCCTTGGACAACAACAGGACAAATGATGAGACTCAGGCAGCATGGCATTAATCATAAGTTCACGAGGTAGGAGGCAATGCAAACTCTCCATATGTTTGGAAGAATAACCAAATGGAGGAGGACACAACTCTATGTAGCAAGAACAACTTCCTAAGGTCGTACTAAATCCCTGAGTTTGACGAAAAAATGGACAGATGTGCTTTATCCAAGGGCGACTTATTGTGCGACCAATAAAGAAAATACTTTTCCCTTCCTCTTTTTGGGGTATATTTGATTTTTTTGTCTTTTTCAATGATTTTGGAAAAAAGAATAAAGGAATGTTACATTACAATGGAGGAATGAGTGGTAAAAACATACAAGTTCAAGGCGTAAGGACAAGAATGATGTTCATAACAATGATACTCGGGAAAAATGCTCCGGGGGCCAAGGGTGTTAAGACACAGAGGCAAAGTGCTACAAGGCTTGCGTATAAGGTATGCTTCAGATGGTTCAGTTGGGAGCAACATGGAGCCGACATTTACACCAAAGACGCAGGCATGCAAATGCAGTTAACAAAACACACAATGGTAACGTCCTTCAATGTAAGTTTAACGAGCCTAGAGAAGGTAAGCTCAGTGGTTTTTCATATTTATATAGTCTGAAAAAACGTAAAAGGAGACTCCATTGGGGTACCTTTTTTGAAGATAGTCTAGTCGGTTCGAAAAAGAGGTAACCTAGCACCGACAAGACGTATATTCAAAACCATTTTAACGAGTGTGAGAAAGACAAGATCACTCGTCCATTTTTTCATTTTTAAGGAGTCTGAAAAAAGCTTAACTATGGACTCTGTCAGTAATGTTCTTCTGGACCAGTTTAACGAGTGTGAGAGATTAAGGTCACTCGACGATATTTTCAATTTTAGGGAGTCTGAAAAGAGCTTAACTATGGACTCCGTGGGGTTTCCTTTTTCGTAAATTTAGTTCCCCAGGCCCGAAAAAGGGTTTAAATGATACTTGAGAGTACTCTTCTATAGAACTAAAGTTCCATAGAGTATACCTTTGTTCTTACGGTTGACCGTCTGGACCGAAAAAGGGGTAAAATACCATTGGGCAGACGTGACTTCAAATTTTAGTTTAACGAGCATGAAAGGCCACAAGATCGCTCGACAATATTTTCATGTTTAGAGGGTTTGAAAAGGGATTAAAATAAGACCCATTATATCTTTTGGGAGTCCTAAGGGTGAGGTCAAGAGTGAAAAAGAATCATGCAAATGAGGCTCAAACTCGTAATCAGGAAAAACAACAAGGACTCCCAAGCCTACAATGATTAGAGATAGCATGGACACCATAATGCAACTAGGATCTACCTAGGGCATCCATGTTCTGGTAAGCTCTACCACCAACTTGCGACACTTCTAAAGCAACAATGATGGTTCCATGTCGCAACCTAATGGGATCGATCCTATGGCAAAGGAAAATAGACAACGAGATACAAAAGTCAGGGTAGAAACCTAACCTACATGCTCAAGTTGATCCTCGAATTTTTTTCCCATGGACCGTCGAAAATTATCCAAAACTCCAAAAAAATGTCTCAATACCTAATCATAACCCCCTAATGCAACTCCTGAATCACTCTAAATAGTTTTTGGTTTGAAAACATGATAAGGGGGGCCAAAAAAGTGACAAAAAGAGGCCAAAAAGCCTATAAATAGGAGTTGATAGCTCATTATCACCATTGCTAATTTGGAAATTGACTCTGGAGCCAAAACACCCCCTTTGATAAAAGTGGTGATTCTGAGAGCTACAGTGGATGAAATGACCATCTGTCTGGACCAAGTAAGTACAAACTCTCTTATCTTTCATTTGAAGTCTTTACTTTTGCATTGGGTTCCATTTTTTGGGGGGGCATCGACCTTCAAAAGGTCATCCCTAGGTCCACACAGGCTCTCTCCGGATAGGCCGCATGTACATTTGAGCAGAGTAAACTCTACACGCATGTACACGCAACTGTCAGTATTACAGCCTGCATGGACCCCCTTTTTGAATAAAAAGAGATTAAAAAACAAGGGTTAACCTTCCTAAACCTTGGTGTTTTGTAGGATGTATGTCCACTTGAGAGAAAGAGAGCATGAAGAGGTTAGTGAGTTGGTCAGGGAAGACCCCAATGTTGTGGCTGCCTTGATGCAATGTGGGTTGCTCAAGTTTTTCTTATGTCCTTTTATGCAGGCACAACCTAGGCTGCTGAATGCCTTGGTTGACTATTAGCATCCGGATGCAGAGGCATTCATGTTAGAGGGGAAGTCACTGGTGCCCACAATCGAGGACATATATTTTTTGATTGGCCTCTCTAGGAGAGGGGAACCAGTCAACTTCCGAAATTTTCCTTCGGGGCCGCATAACATAGCAGAATTGATAGGCCTGTATTGTGCGGATGACACAGACCGCTCACGCTCACAGGTGTCCATAAGCAATATTACCGACTTATCGCTACAGGCGATAGTGTTTCTTATTGGTTGAATCACTGGTTCCATGGCTCTACATCAAGTGTCCCGGGCACAGATGAACTGTGTAGTCCAGTGCTTAAATTCACAAATATTTGATTGGAGCACCACATTGTTAGATTGTATGAAGAGGCAGTTGACATATTGTCGATTGTGGATGCAGAGGAACTTCGGGTTCGAGACCATTCTATGCTCTTTATTCTTTAAGAGAGTTCCGAGCTTTAGTCCTCGAGTAGTGGTACGAGGACATCAAGCCTCTCTTCCTTCTATGTGTAGATAGGCAGTTTTACTGCCGCGACAAGGTGGCAGAAGGACCAATGAGTCCTTCGACGATGACTTCTTCGCGTGGCTGTCGCGACAAATCCTGGTTATCAAGGATTACCTCTATGCTAGGATTGATTTCGAGAGAGACCCTGAGATACCAGTACCTCCTGGTGAGGAGCGAGGAGACATGGGTAAGTTTACTTCATTGTTTTTTGTTTTTGTGAAACATATGTAATTTTTATGTTGTTTTTTTTATATATCATTTTTTTTTATTTACCAGAGTATTTGATGGATATGTGTTTGTTGCATGTAGATGTGGGACAAATGGGACCTGCTAACTATGCTCAGAATAGGCATCATCCTCGTCTAGGGGCCGCACCTGTCGTCGCAGGGGGACCAACAACAACAGGAGATCTTCCAGCCAGGGAGGCCGAGAAGGTGTTGAGACAAGTCGAGCGGAACTTTACTACGCTCACTCACACGGTCCCTATGATAGAGATTGAGGACCTACCACCATTGATGCAGCCTCATGTAGTGGGGGCACTACGGATGTGGGTCCGATTGTTTCGGCATTTAGCCAATGCTGTAGATCAGTACAACAAGGCCCACAGGCCCTGACTTTAGTTAGGCTTTTCACGTGCCGAGAGCACCACTTGTATATATTTTTGGAGGGCATAAGCCCCATGACTTGTTATTGGTCATATTTTTGAGGCGCTTGCATCCAGTGATATACTCTGGTGAGTATGATGTTATATATGGATTTTTATGTCTTTTTGTGTCTTATGGATCATTTTTTCAAAAAATGTATTTGCATGTTTATGTGTATGTCCTTTCATATGTGTGCAAGATGCCAATCTAAGATTTGATTAGCTAGAGTATCTGTAATTTGATTCAAACTCCTAGGAACATGAAAATATGTAATATAATCAAAGATTCATTCTAAGAGACGTACCCTAAGGAATCATCAGTGCAACATCGAATCATGAACACGGTAGACTCTATTTAACTGAGACACAACCAGCTAAGCGTCGAGGTAGACCCAGAGATGAGAGATACCAAATGACAAGGTGTCACGAAGAAACTCAATAACTGCACTATACTCAGCGACATTGTTTGTGGTGTCACCTAAGCATATACCTCCAGAAGATAATAATTGGCCTCGAGGTGTAAAAATTACCCAAGTTGTGGAGGCAAGCCTCCGAGTGTGCCGGCTAGCACCGTCTACATACCCAATGAACACCTTGGGTTCACTTGACATCTGCCACAGTGACGAAAGATACATCAAAATGACACATCCATAACACTAAAAAACTAGAAAGTAATAGTACAAAGACTATACATATGTTACAAAAAGTTACCCATGGTTACCTGCCTATGAGTAATACTTCTTGAGGTAGAGTCCATTTCTATGCTCCGCCAAAGCATTCCCTTCAAAATCAACCAGACGATAAGTGCCTTTTTTTAGAACCTCCTTTATGATGAAATGTCCAAACCACATGGGTTTGAATTTTCCTACCCCCAGGGGGTCCCTATCTTGGTCATAGACCAGGACAAGGTCGCCTTCAGAAAAAATATGAGGACAAACAGACCTATCATATTGAAACTTGACTTTATGTTTGTGAACCTCGTTGGCTAGGGCCGCATCACGATGCTGCTCATTGAGATGCTCTAGGTATAATAACTTCTCTTCAAGTGGAGAAGTGTCTGGCAATAATTGTACTACCAACTTTAGGGACGGGATCTGACATTCAATAGGCAAGACCACCTCCAGCCCATAAACGAGTTGGAAAGGTGAGAAACCGGTTGCAGTCTTAATAGACGTTCGGTAAGCCCATAATACCGAGTATGACATCAAATGCCAATTTGACTTGGCTGAGTTGATCATTCATTGTAGAATGGTCTTAAGAGTTTTATTCACACCTTCCACCTGACCATTTGCTTGGGGGTAGTAGGGTGACGAATTTTCCTGTCGCAACCCAAGATTTGACGTTAAATAGACCATCATATGATTTTGAAAGTGACTGCCATGGTCAGTGACAATCTCCCTTGGGACGTCAAAACTTGCTATTATCTGGTTGAATAAAAAGAGAGTTGCAGTCTCTCCATTATCTTTAAACATTGGCATAGCTTCGACCCACTTTGTGAAGTAGTCTACGACTACGATGATGTAACGATGCCCCCTTGCTGAAGGAGGTTTGCATGTAGTGTAATCAATCCCCCACTTGATGAAGGGACCAACTGTGATGACAGGAAACATGGGAGCAGGATGTGCCCTCATCTTCCGAGAGAAGATTTGGCACGGGTGGCACTTCTTGACCGATTCGATACAATCTTTGATTAGTGTCGGCCAGAAGTAACCTGCTCGTAGAATATTTTGGGTTGTTTCCAACCTATAAAAATGACCGCCACATGCTCCGATATGGAAATCATTAAGCACGATGACTGCTTCTTCGTGAGTGAGACATCGACGCAAGATGCAGTCTACACCTCTCCAATACAATGTATCATCGAGTATGAGATAATTCTTATCCTGAAGGCGTATGCGTCGACGCTCATCAGAAGAAGTAGAGGTGGGGCACTTCAAAGTATGGAGATAGATAAGTATATCTCCGTACCAGGGATCCGAAGAGGTGATTAAAAAAATATCTCCTCTGGTAGGTGACTCTTCGGGCACAAGATCACCTGACTCAACCGGAAGTTCCGAAATAATTTCTATGAAGACCAGTGACTTTTTGGATTTTGATAAAATGAAATCTAAGTCAAACTCCTGGAGGATGATGATCCATCTATTGATATTTCCACCTATTACCCATCATGTCAACATGTACTGAAATAGATTCACGACAACAATGGCGGTGGTCTTAAGAAACAAAACATAATGACAGAACTGTTGGACAACATGGACTGATGCCAATGCAAGTTTTTCGATATGACAATAGTTGAGTTCCAGTCCTACGAGGCCTTGACTTAGGTAATAGATCACATATTCTGAGAACAAGTCATCTTCCTGAACTAAGACCATGCCAATGGTTGACTCTGCTGCAGCCAGATATAATAAGAAATCCTTGTTATAGTTAGGTGGCCGGAGCAGAGGAGTAGCTATGAGGGCATGTTTCAACGCCGTGAAAGAGCGTTGAGCAGCATCATCCCAATAAAAAGGAATGTCTTTATTCAGTAAGAAGATAAAGCCTTTGGTGATCTCGACATAGTTAACGATGAAGGGTCTTAAAAAATTCACCTCGCCCTGCAGACTCTGAAGTTGAAGGATTGTGTGTGGGCGGGGCAACTGAATTATTTCCTCAAACTTGAGAGGATTGACCATGCTCCCTGTTGTTGACACTATGAAACCTAACAAACGTCCTGATGTTATGCAATAGTTGCACTTGTTTGGATTCAAGCGAATCCGAAAGTAGAGACAATGCTCAAAGATAAGTTGGAGGTGTGTGGGATGATCCATTCTCTTGCGAGATCAAGATGATAAATCATCTAAATAGGCCTCGACTATATTCTTGAGGTCATGGAAAGCAAAAGACATGGCCTGTTGAAAGGTCGCTCCAACATTTTTGAGACCAAAAGGCATCTTACGATATGTGAATGTACCCCATGGACAGATGAATGTTGTTTTGTGTTGGTCTTCGGGTTTGATTTGTATTTGGTTATCTCTCGAAAAACCATCCATGAAAAGGAAGGCCTCACAACCCGCATATTCATCAATTATCTGGTCGATGAATGTTGTGGGAAAATTATCTTTGGGACAGGCCTTGTTCAAATCATGGAAGTCTGTACATACATGAATTATGCCTTGTTTTTTATTGACCGTCATGGGGTTTGACACCCATTGGGTCAAATGGATAGGATAGATAAAACTGGCTTTTAGCAGTTTCTCAACTTCAACCTTAATGGCTGTTGTTTTCCTAGGGTTAACTGGATGAAGCTTCTGCCAGATAGGCTTGGAATCTGGATAAGTTGTGATTTCATGTTCAACTATTTTTGGATCGATGCCTGGCATTTCCTCGTAAGACGAGGCAAAACGTCACAAAATTATTTAAATAGATCTGTGTAGATTTGAATCTCTCCGGGGGAGCAGTTAGCTCTAATGAAAACATTCTCCATGACGCCAGGGGTTCTGGAGATATTGATCAGTATGGTTTCAGCGATGGTTTCCATATTACCCTCAGCATAGACATCGTGTATAGCTAAGGGATTAATAGGACAAGTCCTATCTCCAGTCATAGTCAAGGTGAATTCTCTGGCCTCGATTCTACTTAACTCTGGGAGAAAGTATGATCTAAGATGAAGGTCATCCCAAGGTTTGTATGGACTAGTCATTGCTTCAATTACTACTTCATCAGAGGGCAAGACTAAGTCTAACAAATTGGTGTTAGCGAGAGAACCTTGAGCCCAAATAGGCTCTAGAAGTGGATCGAACTCTTGTACAGGAGTTGGATATGGATTGGATGAAGCTTGTTGGACTAAAGAGTATGCTACTTCAGCTACGGAAAAGGGCATGGACATGCCCAGATGCCCTGTCCCCTCCATCATGGCCGATGGGGAAGGAAGTATCCACGGATCAGTGGAGGAGGTCGTGCAAAACGATGAAACTTGGAAAATCTCAACCTTATGCTGGTCAGATATGAACTTGACATCGTCTTGAGGGGGAGGGTAATCGAAGGTACCCATCAAAAATGGGCACAAACCAACCCCTACGTTGACTATGTCGGGTTGAGGATTATCAATCATCGGGACCACAGACACCCCTAATGAAGGATCAGATCTGGAGAAAGACAATTGATCAATGGTTACAATCCAGTCTTCATGTGGAAACAACAAGACCTAGAAAACTGTAGCAACCACAGCTTGCATGGAATAAGTCCAACTCCTACCTAACAATTAAAATATTATAGTCAAGGGACATGTTGACTACCTCTACTTCAATGCACACAGTCTTCCCTCCCAATTGCATGGGAAAAGAGGGAATTATACCATGTGGTTGGAACAAACGACCATTGAAAGAAGTGAGAAGAGTGGGCGACGGAGACAAAACGGGTTGGTCAATGGTCTTCCAACATGCCAACAACATAACACATGTCGAGGCACCCTCATCAACCACTGTGCGGAAAATATTTCGAGTAAAATATTTCGTGGGGTGAGCCACTACTATCTGAAATGCTACGTGGTATAGTAGATGAGGTTTTAAGTCGGTTGTATCTAGCATGATGGTACTCAAATTACAAGTCTCGGTAGAGCCTAGAGTGGTTAACAAATATTTCCTCTGGGAAGGGTAGCTTTGGAGGACCTCCAAAGTAGACATTGCACAAGGGGTTTGAGACAAATCTTCCACCATAGAATAGTTCTGGGTGGCCCTTGCATTTGGGTTGTGAGAATATTTTTTGAACGCACCTTTTGGGATGTGTGTCGTTGTTTCACCCAAAGTCTTCTCGATCTGTAGAGGGAGATATGGGAGTTCGACTTCTTTTCCCTTCTCAAAAGTGCTTGGTTTACTGTAGTTGTGCGCTCTAGTAGATATGAAAGCATCACCCTTCATCATATATACATTTGCGGATGCAGGATTGTTCAAAGACGGAGAGGGTCCTTGACTACCCCCTTCCGCGCTTGTAGAGGCTTGGGTTAGGTTTTGTCCATGTTGAAATGGATTGGTTAACACAGTAGGTTGTTGTTGTGTCAAACTATTTTGGGCTTCTGCAAGCTAGGGACATAAGTGGGTCGGGTGGTCTTCCGCGCACAGGTTGCACAGATACCTCGCCTTCCATTTCTTAGTATTGCCCCAGCCAAAATTATCAGTGGGTTTCTTATCCCCCTTACCCTTCTTTTGTTTTTTTTTCTTTCCTTCAGGCTACTGGGTGGCCTTTGGATTTGTCGATTGCACTGTGTGTACATCCAATGTTTTAGTAGGGGGAGTAGCCAAAAAAATAGTTTGGCTGGCTGTTGTGTGTTGTATAGAAAATTGTTGCAACTTCTTCGTCAGTTGCTCAGCAGGCTTTGCTTGTGTTGAACCAACAATACCATCGGCATGTGGTCCATCTCTCTATATAGTTTTATCAAGTATTGAGTGTGGTGCATCTTACAAGATCTCATATAATAAAACAGACTGAGAATAGATGAGCTCAAGCTGTTGAGATCTCATGATGGTGTCTTCTTTAGAAAACACTCCTGGAGTCGCGACATCTTTGGATAGTTGTGGGACCAAAGACTTAAGGAACCAATCGAGCAGGAATGCTGGTGGGACTGGTACCTTAATTAAACTCTTCCAGCGTCTCCATTCTCGGATGTGATCAGAGATATGTTCTGCTTTTGTCTGTGCAAAATTGGCCAGCAATTCTGTGCCAGCGTTGTATCTCATAGGTAATTGGAAATGGTTTAGGAAGGCCATTGCCAATTCGCCGAAGGAAGAGTATCTTGAGTGGTTGAGCTCAATGTACCATTTCGTGGCACTCCCAATGAGAGTACGTTGAAATAATCACAATTGTACGGAGTCATCTTTCAACCAGTTAGATGAGCACCAAAGGTGGAAGGTAGTCACATGATCGCCTAGATCTTCGTTAGGCTTGGCTTCAAAATTTGGTATGTCCGAAGGCAAATTTGTCGGCATAGGAGGCCAATGCGGATCGTGACAGATAGGGTCATTCAACAACCTTGTCAAGTCTGGCAAATGCAAGGTTGCCAGGAAAGGTAGTTTGGGTTGTTGGTGATAACCTGGGAAAAAGGGGCCTGGAGTTTGACTGGCACCAGGTTTCCAGGAAAAGTTCGGTTGCTAGCATGGGTTCTGGTAAAAACCATGGCCATGACCAGTGTACGTATTTTGCGTGTGAGGAGACATCGTCGGATGATTCCCAAAATAGGACATAGATGGATGGGCGTGCATTACATGTGGAGGAATTTGGGAAGGGTTTCCCCATGCCGATCCCATAGGGATAGGCATAGTACCTTGTCTGGGGTTCCATTGACTGTGGAAACAATTGCCCCAGATCGACATTCCTGATGAAGGAACAAATCCCTGCCAAGAATTCCAAGGCCCTGATGTGGAAGAATTTCTTGGGTTTTCCCCCTGTGCAGGAATAGTACCCTGCATAGGAATAGGTTGTCCGAAACCGGGGTTGCCCCCAGTCGAGAATGTAGTTGACGAAAAGGCGTTGTTACCAAACACATCGAACAAAGAAAATGATGTTGAACCTACAGTCATATTATGCGAAGTTGGTCCTTGACTCCCTGCTCCAAGTAAACTATGGTGTGCAGGTGGCCCAACAGATGGCTGGTGCGTACCGCCGAGTGAAGGGGACGAAGGAGGTATATGACCTCCCCCGTAAGGGAAAGCATTAAAAAGAGCAGGAGTTCCCCCCATGTGGCCTTTTAGAGGAGCGTTAGAGCTCCCTACCCCCATACCTGAAGTCTGTGAAGTGGAGTAGGAAAGTATAGGACTTGTACCTGAACTAGGCATCTCGTATGAGAACGGAGGGCCTATCGCACTTGGTGGGAAAGGGGTTGTGGTCACCTCCATAGATAGGATCAGACCACTATGAGAGGTAGAGACGGCCGAGACCATGGTGGCTTAGACCAGTGATGATGGGTTAGGAGGTGGAAACTCTCCTGTGGTGATAACCGTAGTGGGAATTGAAGAATTCTCAAAAGGAGTAATAACATTTGTTGCCATTGTTGCGTGCGACACTGTCTGGCACTCATAAGGGTGAATTGGTACAATGATGGGTGTCAAAATATTAGTGGTTGAGGTTTCAGGTGGACCAAGAGGTTTTTCTCCAAAGTCTAAAACAGTCGATTCCTCCAGATGTTGGTCGGGCACAATTTCTTGCGACCTGGTCGCTTCAAAAGACCCTTGTTGGTCTAGCTTTCACCTTAGTGGTGGCAGGGGTGGCTCCAATGTAACTGGTGATAGGCTCTGAAGATTTCGTGACCGACGGAGCTTGTGATCCTCCACTGTGTGAGAAGATCAAAGACACTCTAGGGTTGTCTAACCATTCAAAAAACAACACAAACTAAAAAGTCCCTACAAGATAAGACAAGCAAACACTAAACTAATTGGAAGAACAGTTACAACAATTGTTGGTGTCTAAAGATGTCCTAAAAACAACCTTAGTTTAACATTAATTTATCAACTCGGAGATTCGTCTTTTATCCCAAGAATATCGGAAAAGTCTATGCAGGTAGCCTAAAATCGTGTAGCTAAACCAAATCTGAGTTCATCAACAATCAAGTTCCTTAAACGTTCACCAAAGATTCTAAGAACTAAATGGAATTGAAATCTGATTACTAAGATTCTATGAAATGGAAAGGAACTAATTATTCTATTGAATTCACTTAACTAGAAAGCAGTAATTGAATCTAACTAAGGACTTGCAAAATTAACTATCAATTATGAATTCTGATTACTGGAAAGGAAATGACAAATTACTCTATATGTGGAAAGAAACAACAATTATAATCTAATCAGAAGAGACAACTAATGTAACTTTGTTGAAAGGAACAACTATTGTAACTTTAACTGAAAGGAACAACAATCGCAAATCTGAGGAAAAGGAACAACACAGATGAAAATGTGAGGAACTGTCAAGTAATAACTTCAGAAATGGAAATCATAACGACAATCATTAATACTTGAGGGAAATGTCTATCTTCTATACACAAACAATCATAAAATCATTAACACACTTATGCATTTATCCTTGACTATTGTAAAAGAGATCTGATTCACAAAATAGAAATCAAACTTTGAACTAATACAATTACAGAACGAGATAGTAGCTCCTTCAGACTGGGCCCTCAGTCTTCAGAAGTACTGCTACGAGAAACTCAGAGCACAGGAATGATATGTTGATTAAGGTTGGTTGTCATTGATGTCAACCCTTGAAGAAAGACCCATAGCACAAAGGTTTGGGTAATGGACCCAATAGTGTTTGATGTAAATATGACTCATTATTGTTTTTTCATGGTTGATAAGAAGTAAATATGGATGAACTCCAAAGTGGTCCCCTTATGGTGAAAGCCCTCACGGGAAGACGCTTTGTGGAGTAAGAGAACCCATGCTTAATTGTGGAATAATGAGATGAATGAAAGTGAATTTGTCAAGGAAAATATCCTAGATGGATATTTCTTGTCATTTCATTTCCGGTGGTATGTAGAATTTCACATAATTCCTCACGGTTAGAGAGTTATGGCCATGAGAAGTTGGAGACCCCAGGTTTGGGTAATGGACCCAAGTTTGTTTGATGGGTAACGGTATGAGTTATGAGATATTTTTAGATAATACTATTCTATATGGATAGTACATGTCATGCCATTTTTAGTGGTATGTAGAACATCACATAACTCCTCACGGTTTGAGAGTTATGGCCTTACGAAGTTGGAGGACCCTCATATGTTATCTAGAAGCCCCAAAAGGTCAAAGTAATCAAAGTGTTTTAAGAGATTTTAAAAGGTAAATAATAAAGTGAAGTGATGAGTGTATTATAATTCAAAGTGAATACAAAATAAATTATTTCAATAATAATTTTAATGGATAAATT